>JAHLSL010013306.1:1123667-1212617 GCA_025920805.1 Petroica traversi | reverse complement strand
ATGGAAGGAAAGAGGATTGCTGTCTTCCCAGGGTGCACAAATTAAACATCAGGATGCAGTCCTACAATTGATAGAAGCAGTACAAAAACCTGCACAAGTGGCAATTATGCATTGTAAAGTACATCAATCAGGAAGTTCCAAAATTTGTGAAGGAAATCGAAGGGCAGACTGGACAGCCCGACAGGCTGCCCGAAAGGTACAAAGAACCATGGCATTGATACCTACAAAACTTAATGTATCTCAATTTAATTTACCCTCAGGACCAAAATATTCCCCAGAAGATGAGAAACTAGGACATCTACTGAAGGCACGAAAGAATTCAGAAGGGTGGTATGTAACCATACGACGACAAATAGTGCTACCCCCCTTGCTAATGAGAGAAGTTCTACAAATTAAACATAACGAGTGTCATTGGGGGGCAGAGGCATTGGTAACATGGCTAAAACGAAGTGTAATCTCAGTACCAATGTTAACAATGGCAAAGTCAATAATGTCAAGATGTGAAATTTGCCTGAAAAACAACCCAGTAGCTAGACAGCAAGCTCAGCTAGGGAGAATTCGGGTAGGGTTGGAACCAGGAGATTATTGGCAGGTAGATTTTGTGGAGCTACCAAGAACCCAGGATACAAATATCTGTTAGTAGGGGTTGACACATTTTCAGGATGGCCAGAAGCCCTTCCCTGTCGCACCAACCAAGCAAAAGAAACAGTCAAGTGGCTACTGCAGGAGATCATTCCCAGATTTGGGGTGCCTCTAGGAATATCCTCAGATAGAGGCCCACATTTTATAGCCACATTTTATACTGTGGTAAGAGAAGTGAGCAGGCTATTGGGGTAAATTGGGACCTCCACACACCATGGAGACCACAGTCAAGTGGACAGGTAGAGAGGATGAATCAGACATTAAAAAGACAGATCAGTAAAATATGCCAAACTACAGTGGCCACAGGCTCTACCAATAGCACTTCTGAGAGTTCGGGTGAAGCCCAGGAGTGGGATGTCTGTTAGTCCTTACGAGATATTGTATGGGAAACCATATGAATCTCCTGAGCCCAACCCAAATACACATATCACAGGGAAACAAGATGTGTATAATTATGTTTTGTCTCTCGGGAAAGCTTTAGCTTGACTTCGGAGCACCCTCGTGTGGAATAGGCCACTGGCTCTCGAGAACCCAGTTCACAATATTCTTCCAGGAGACAAGGTGTACATCAAAACCTGGAACGAAGAGCCACTAAAGGAGAGGTGGAGTGGACCCTACCAGGTACTGCTAACTACATTCATAGCGGTCAAGGTCGTTGGAGTGGACCCTTGGATACATTACACAAGAGTGAAGAAGGTCTACCCTAGACTGTGGACTGTACAACCTTTAGGACCCACAAAAATACAGATAAAGCGTGTCTAATAGTTCAAAATTATTGTAGTACTTGCTCCAATGTTCATCTTAGGAATATCAGTTGGAATTGATCTTACTTTGGGATATGGAATGCAGGAAAATCGATTAATCACTCTTCATTCTAGGATGAAGAGGGAAGCACAGGTAATAAAAAGCCCCAATACGAATCAAGCTGAAAATTTGATGATTGGACTAATCAAAGACTTTGCCAAAATGCAAAACACAAGTAGAATAACTGCCTGTCTGCCAATACCAAAAGCAGCAGGGGACCCAATTAACTGGGGAATCATAACATCAAAGTTACCCGAAATACCAGATAATAAAACGATTGCATGTGAACAGGTAGCTGAGCACCGGCAAGTAGTTAAAGATGTTTAGAAGGTAGTCGGAGAGTGGATGAGGCCTTTAAGACAAAAAGACTGTCTCCTGAGTCATGGAAAGGTAGGGCAGATATTAGAATGGTGGGTTGAGGATCAAAACATCGCAGAATGGGAATGCTTTTTACCAAAGTATAAAAAGGAGAGAGAAAATGTCACAGAGACCACCCTTATATGGAAATGTGGAACAAAGGATAGGAAAGATCAAATGGAACCCTGGGACAGTGCATGGTCCATGAGTATACTCCAAAAATTCCAATATATGGCCAGCACCCCTTGGTGTTTACAATGGGAAGGTCCCGAAAATGACACTGACCCCGCTGTCACGAACACTGCCACTAGCAGTAGGGAACCAGCAGAAAAGGTAAGCTGGTGGGCATGTAACAAAACTTATGACTGTACGTCTGATGATATAGAAATAAAACAAGTGCCAGCACTAGCGGTGGCCATGCAACTAGGTTGTGCCTGTAGGAAAATCAGACACAAACAGGATTGCTTAAATCCTAGAATAATAGTGGGATGTAGTAAAAGTACAATCCGTAGTCCAGGACCATTTGTTTGGGCCACAAGTGATGGTACCTGGACAACCCACCTACTGGTCGATGGAAAGGTGAAAGAATTTACTTTAGGTTTCCCTACTTTATGCCCAATTTGGAAGAAGTCCCTATTTCATGGAAAACATGAGCTTTTGCAAATAGGGACACGACAAGAAATTTCAAATAATGATGGCCTGGAAGAAACTTGGCAAGAACCCTCTAGTGGAGTAAAATTTAAGTGGGCTCTAGAGTCCCTGTTTAGCCCTGTGGCAAGCTATCAAAACAAGGAAATGATGTACCGACTCACCGGTCAATTGGAAAGACTAGCAAGGGTAACAGGGGAAGGATTCAAAGAATTAAACATACAATTACAAACCACTACCAAAATGACTTTACAAAATCGACTAGCTTTAGATATGTTACTCCTGAAAGAACATGGTGTGTGTGGATTTCTGAAGGAACAAATGGATCATTGCTGTGTCCACATCCCAAACGTAACTGTTGATGTAGAGCATGACATTAGTCAGTTAAAACAAATAGAACATGAGGCACAGGATGAACAAAAAGACATGACTGCAAGCTGGTGAGATAAAGTTTTCAAGGGTTTGGGATGGAATGTGAATTCATGGATTAAGTCTATCATTGAAAATCTAATAACCTTACTAGCTATGTTCTTAGTAATCTGGATAGTCTACAGTGTATTAAAAGGAGAAATACTGAAGAGAACCTCCTGGAACTGAAGAATAATGCAAGCACTAACACGAAGCAAGACTCCACCCTCATCCTCAGATTCCTCAAGTCGGGACAACATCTATGACAATGCTAATAACAACCCAGGATTTGAAGATGAGCACCAAATATAAATTCAGAAACAAAGGACTATGTTGTGTGAAAGCATCCACACTTATAAAGTGAAAATGCTTTCAAAGGGGGGAATGATAGTATAGGGGTTAAAATGATTTTGGGTTGTAATAGGTTGTGGGAACAGTAGGTAAGCCTTAGGTGTTGTCTTTGTTAGATAGAAGTGTGGTCATGAGAACTGCACCTGTTCTCATGTGCGGGTTTTGCAATAATTGCCCTTAACAAGATGATTGTTTAGTAAAAACAAGTAAGAACGATAATTCAATTATAACAATCATGAGAAACGTTAGGGGGTAGTTGGATAAAGGGGGGGCTGCGGCTTATGCCTGGGTGGAAACAATATATGTAATAGAAATGGTAAAGTCATGCTCAAGTTCAATAGAACAATATTGAATTGACAATTAACTGCTGACGGTTATGTAAGGGACAGTATAAAGCTGTATCCATTGCAGATCCATGTCAGAATCGATTTGGGTATGGTACCCCGATTCCCAGAGCTCTTCAAATAAAAGCACCTGCATATAATCATTCTGTGATTATGTGTTTCTACGCTAACACTTGTAAGTAAATTGGATGCTCTCTATTCTTTTAAAATTTTGTATCTTTATTTAAAAAACCCCCAAACTAAAGAACCAGCATCATATTTCAGACGTTAAAATCGCTGTTTGATATATGTGTTAAAAAGACCAATGGAAAAATAGTTTAGGAATAGGACAATGGAACAGAATAGTGACTTTGGACTGTGAATTAACTGAAAAATCCCTGAGAAATTTGCTTCAAGCCTTAAGATCTTCCACTGGTGGATTGTTCACACTTTTCCCAGGTTTAACTAGTCCTGGTTCAGATGATGCCAGAATGATTTTTGTCTTTTCTTTATATCCCTTTTACACAGTTCTGTGTATCTACAAGTATTAGCATGCATACTTGTAGCCCTTCACTTAGTTTAGTGCTTAGTGTTTTGTAAGTGTTCTGCAGGCCCTGAGACTAAACACCCCAAAACTGCAAAGCCAGGGAGACCAAACATTCCTACTATCTCAGGAAGCCAAGGTCTCCTAGCAGGACAGATTCTGTAAACTAGAGCTTAGCCCACCCCAGCCCCATTATTGGGCCCCCTTTTTAGATATGCTAATGTGTAAAGTCTATAACTGGTGTGTGTGATTGACAGTGGGTGTGCATTTTGCCACTCTGTCACCTGGATGAAGTGGATGCATCAAACAGGATCCTGATTAAAATACCGAGGTAACGACCCTCAACCCTCTTTGCTGTGTGTAGCTTCATTTTTATAACACCAGAAAAAAGGAATCACAGTGCTTAACTTTAGAAACTTTTTCAATACGTCCGAACTGAAATATCCTTTGCTGACATTAATTGTCATCCCATGAACTGCAGACATGACGAAAAAATAATATTCCTTACTTACTGCAAGAAAACCAGTGACAACTAGTTTGTCCTGGTCTAAGACTATTATTTCCTATGAAGAAAATAAGACACCAATCATAATAAAATTCAGCCCAGGAAAATGAGATTTATAAAGAATACAAAGTGAATCATATAGGATGTCTTACTAAAAAGTACCAAACACAATCAAGGATTTTACATTGTCATCATCCCATAAAAAGAAGTGTTGCCATTCTCAGAAGTTGACTGATTGATGTGTCAAATAGCCACCATTCTGCTACTGCCTCTAGTAACTCTTTGTGATTATATGACTTCAACCAATGGCTTGGAAGAAAGAAGTTTTCAAATGCAATTAATATATTTTGGAATTTTTATATTCTTCTTTCAGTCAGAATGATAGACAGGCCAAGCTAACACCAGTGAACTGAAATAACAGTGAGGAAATGGCCCTTAAAGAAAGTCTCAGTTTGCAGTTCTGGAAGGAGCAGGATTTAAAGCTCTTTTTTTTTTTTTTTGCTAATAAGTGTTATATTGATTGGCTTTTACAACCAATTGCATTAAAAAAAAAAAGCCCAACAAACGAACCAACCAACCATCCAAATAGCAGACAAAAAATGAATTTGCGTATATATAAATTCATATAATCCAGCTGGCTGTGTGTTTAAGCCATCGAGTTATAAAATAATTGCCAGGTCCTGTTCAGCTAATTTATATTAAAATGTGTCTTGAAGTTGAATCCAGTCTGTTATACTTTCCAACTGCTCCAAGCTTAAAGGAGCTCCCAAGGATCAGCCCTAGGAATGGGGTACAGGTAACAGAAATGTACATATGAATGTTATTTTGAGTCTCAATAGGATTGATGCTCATAAAATCCCACATATAATTTTAAAAACTTCCTTATATGTAAACAGAACAAAGTAGGGGCTTTTTTCAGTGGAAGAAAACTACATGAGGATTTGAGATGCAGAAATTTGAGAATTTAAGCTGCATGAAAAAAGATGTCATTCTTATTTAGTTAAAAATTAATCTATAGTTCCACCAAATTTATATTTATAATTTATAGCTTACATTTATAATAGTAAATACTAGTACTCAATTTTTGAACTATTTATAAGTCATGTTTAAGAAAAGAGGACACTTTATCATCTCGTATTCACCCATACTCATCTTTAACTAAAGATGTTTGTATTTTTGGTTTCAAATCCATCTATATAGAATTTTTATTTTAAAAATTTAAAATTCTATTTCTCATCACAGTAGACATTCTTCATTTTGTGTTACTTCTGTATAACTTTTTTTCTCCTGAACACTGTTAGCAAATCTAAGGAATAAAAACAGCAATTATTTCCATCCTTTTCAGATATCAATCACCAGCGCTTCCAATATTAGAGCATTCAGAAATCTGGCAGATATTTCTATGATAATGCTATATCTCATATACACATATCAAAAGATTTGTTTTGAATTTCAATGATTTACTATCACAGTAAAGAATCAACAAGGAATAGCAGGAACAAAATATGCATATCCTGCAACAAACTGCAGCAATTGGAACAGCATGGCTGCGGGCTTGACACAACAAAAAAATTCAAGATGGAGTGCATTGAAAGCAATATACGCTTTCAGGCAACATAAATCAAAAAGTAATTTTTCAGAATGAGTTGCCTTGTAGGGGCTTTGTTCCTTTTTCTGAAACATCTGGCATTTGCTGTCATTGAGAGAACATTATTGTCCCGGGCAGAACATCTATTTGCTCCAATATGGCATTTCTTATGTTTATATACAGGCCATCCTTATAAATTACTGCTATTTTTTGCTGAAAAAAAGAAATGGCCAGACCAATATTGCTGTTGCAGGCCCTTTTCATTTTCCTTTCCTAATTGTATTTCTTGCTGCTCCCAAATGAATGATGGAGTTTGTTTTGTATTCTCAGAAACAAGAACATACAGGCTTTATTATTCATTGCCAAATGCCACAAATTCCCCTCTTCCATTGTTCTGTTTCTGAAGAATATTAGTAACATCCTTAATCTCAGAACAGAACAAAGCAGTATATTTCCAAAGAAACATGAAAGCAAGTCATTTAGACATAGAAAGACTTCTTTAATAGACTTAGTTCTAATTTTCAGAAAATAACTGTCTATTTTGTTGTAAAAAATAAATACACTTTCATTATATTCTAGAAACTTTTTTTCAGTTTCTAGTTTGCCTTGGATATGGACGGGAACTCAGCATTTTGATGAGTTTCATTTACAAGAAAGGAAGGAATATGGAATGAAAAGAAAGCACATATTCATTGAGAATTACAGCTTAACCCTTAAAGCTTAATATTGAATGACAGCCCTGAAAGGGAAAATGATCAGACATGTCCTCCTGAGCAAGATCAACAATTAAATTTTTTTCTGAATGGGAGAGAAAACACTCTATGCAGTTTTTTGGCCTTGAGTGGCAGCAACCTTATTGACTGCCTGAAATGTTGCTGCTGTGAAGCTGTGCTCTGGTTCTATATTACAGCAATAGGCCGGGGTGACTCATCACTCATTGTGGAGAGAAGCACACCTATTGTTGCAAAAATATGAGATTCTCATCCAGGGCAGCTGAGGCGACAAAACTCCTTGAAAATCTGAGTCAAACAAATTAGGGCTTCAGAGTAATAGATTTATTTCAATAAATTAAGAATTAATTCAAAACATACCTCAATTAATTTTCCTCCAAATCCTGAGCTTTGGTCTAGATGGCTCTAGTCGAAAATTTAGCACTAACGTTCCAGGTATTTTTTCGGATTCAGACAGCCAGCAAACAGACAGGAGTTTGTGTGGGTGTTTGTATATGCACATATGAGCGTAAGCAAAGTACCAGTGTGCGTGCAGCAGTGCATGCCAGGGGTGGGGGCCAGAGCTTAAACCACTCTCTTTCCTATGCCTGATAAAGGCTGTGGGTAGTTTTTTGCCTGCCATTTCCCAGAAGCTCTGTGTAAGCAGTTAGATTTTAATTAAAGCACATAATTTTCCTACCCCAGTCTTCTTGTTTAGGTTCAACTATTAAGTCTCTAGTCTGTGAAAAGTGTATAGATTGACTGAAGTTTGAAGGATTTTTTTGGTTTGAGAAGGGACTTTATGGAAGAGGGACTGTCATTTGTCAGAGTAAATTCTTGTGTCTGAATGATGAATATGATCAAGCAAAATTAGAATATTCAGGTATATTGCTCTCATAATGTTCAGGATTAGAAACTGTATTTCCCCTCATTTTTAAGTTTGTATGGTTTTCTTAGCAACATCTGGATTTTTTGTCTAGATAAATTTTTATGTTGGTATTGAAGGAGTTATGCATCCAGAAAATGATTTGTCTTACACTTCTTGATGAATTAAATTTCGATGAACAGACCCTCAGGCAACCATCTTATTTTTAGTCTTTGAGAGAAAAAAGAATCAATGCCCTTTCCCCTACTGTGCAACTTTTACTAAAGTAGAAGATAAAGTGAAGAAAATAAAAAAAAATGAGGACAGACTTAACTGACTGTAATGGATCTACTAAATCTAAATTAGTGAAACTAGAAATTTATACGTTACAACTTTACTTCTTAGTCTACCTATTCTGTACTTGGTATAGTATGAATTTTTCACACAATATAAGACCTTAAAACTTGGGAAATCCTAGATGTAGAAGTAGACAGTTACATCCTTTATTAGTCCACCTGAGGTAGTAAGAAGATACACTTTTGAGTCAGCTTCAACACATGGGCAAGGAAAAAAGACATTTAGAAACCAGAAGAAAATGAAAAATATTGATCTTTGAGGAAAGATGCCTGTGAGAGAAGGAAGTAGGATGAAAGACTGACAACACATGTGGAAGAACTTCATATTTGGCTTAGCAGCAGTGGTGTGAAACACTAAGAATAAAAGTTATACTGACATCTGAATTTCTCAATTTTTTTATTTTGGACCCCATTTAAATGCATACTTCAAATTCAATTTCAGCAACACATGAAAGACAACTCAATTTTAATTTGTTGTTTATTGTATATAAAAATAGTTTTTACAAAAAAATTAGCATAAAAAGGGAGATTTTAGAACAAAAAAAAAGTTTTATATATGTAATTATAAAAAATACTGCTTTATGAAATCTCTCAATAGACCAAGATAGAAAAAGAGCCTGAAAATATATAGATTTGTTTTAAAAAACTTAAGCTACAGTTTAGTCCACTATATTTATATAATGTCATTATTTTATAATGACATTTCCATTGTGTCAATATGACTTGCATATTTTCTTGCAAACACAAACTATCTCGTTTCTGTCAATTTGGTGAGACAAGATTGTTAATTATGAATGAGGAATTTTTCTTCTGTATAGAACATATTTCTAAATATGACCTCTTCTATGCACACAGATTTTATTAAAATTGTATTGTAAATAAAATCATATTTTATAGACATGTCTTTAAAAAACAATACTTGATTGTTCCAAATAAATAAAACAAATGCCTTCTTTGGTTTATTTTTTTTAATGTTCAGATTAGGTCATACATTTTTAAAGAGAAGATATAAACAATCAAAACAAGGTCTACCTTTTATTGCTGTAGAAGATCTATACATCATACATAATAATTGTATTTATTCCTTTGATTTATAATTAAAGTGTTTATATTAAACAGTGACAATATCTATTATTGCTATAATCATGCATATCAAATTCCATTCCCCCATGTGATTTTATGCAACCATGCTGCTAAAATGGGCCAGACATAAAGTCACTCCTCTTCTTTGTCCCTACCTGGTAACCATAAATGCCCTTCATATCCCCAAAGAGAGATCTTCTGTCTCTGTAAAAAATTAATTTAAATAAGACCACTTCAAACACACCTGTCTAAAGTAAACTTTACAGTCCAAACCATGAAAAGGCTTTGTAACAAAAAAAGAGAATTCGTATTAATTCTCATGCTAACTAGTTCAAAAACTAATCATGACTTTTTGAAATAGAAAATAAATACCAAATTTTTAAAAATTTTTATTTTATTTGATGCTTTAAAATTTGAGCAGGGTTTAGTCATTGTTTTCAGTATTCTCATGTAATGCAAATCTGGCACTAGGACTGCAAATGGACAAAACAAGCATGATGAAAGATCAAAAATTCCTGACAGAAGGTTTCTCCTGAACAGATCATAGTAGAGACTAAGAAGGCCATCAACCAGAGTAAAAAAGTGAAGATTTGTTGCAGCAGAGTATAATATTGGTGTTAAAACACCTGTAGCTGCACATGGTGCAATGCTTCCAGGAATGGGTGGATTAGTTTTGATGGGAAGAGGTGAAATTGGTTGGGATGGAAGCCCCCATGAACCACTGTGTGTGTGAATAAACGTGTACGATTAGACCATTTGAGCATTAGTTGCAAAAAAATGTGGAGAAATTTTTAGATGATTTATTACAGTTTAGTGTTGTCGTGTACCTGCTGTATTATTGATGTTGAACCTGCATGCATAGTTCAATGGTGGCCACTTATTTGCATTTCATTAATAAATCAATAAACAGATCTGATCCTGACTAGTTTCAAACTACATGTACTGAGTAGTTTTTTCTTGTGATAAATCTTGAAAACAGAAAATGGGATTATAAAGCGCTGTCTTAGAATAACGATGTCCACCTAAACCAGAGAAAACCCAAAGTTCAATCATAACAGAAAAAAAAGATTAAAAATGTATGTTTTAAATTAGGTGCCTTTGTTAATAATAACTGTGGAATTTACAGTTATTTCTTAAGGCTTATGATTTCTGGGTCTTTCTGCAAGTATGACAAGCACAGAACTTCTTTTTTTTCCCTCCCCACATTAATATAAGAGTAGTGTCTTGGCTAAAAGAGCCTTGCTGCCAGATCTTACGAACTGGCAAGGATTTTGCTTATGTTTCCTGCTTTAAGAAGAAATTAGGTTTATTTTCTTGTCCAGCTAGCCAAGGCAAATTAATATCTTTTACTATAAGCCACATCAACCATTTATTCTAGATAATGTCAAGGGAATTGGAGAGAAAAAAAATACCTCTTCTACCTACTTGATTAAGAAGCAGACATGTTCTTGGCAGAAACCAGGCAGAAATAACAGGAAACAAACAAACAAAAACAAAAAGTGAAAAGGAAAGACTGATTTCTGCAATGATTCTGATGGATTAATCCCAGAAACCACCACTCACTGCCCTTCACTTTTCCAGCTGTTATGGCCACTACTGAAAAAAATTTGTTGCTTCTAGTCACTTTCACTTCGTGTTTACTGACATGTACATTTGAAAGCAAAAAAATTAGTTAGATATAGTGCCCCCAGCTGTGATTATGAAAACTAATATTATTGTTCTTTCACAGCTCCTCCTGTGCAAAAGCAAATGGCATTTTAGAATGCTTAGTATTTAAAATGAATTTTAGACAGAAAGAATTTGACAGCTAACAATCAACATTTAAGATAAACATATTTTCTTTTCTCTGTTACACTGGAAATTGCCTCAATACCCTGACTCTGATCCCTTTCTCTTAGAACAATTTGCATGCAAGTTATTTTTCTTCAGTTTCTGAAATATCATTTTAAATGCACTCTTGACTATCTTCTTTTGCCAGTAACAGATTTGTAAAACTAACAGACTGAAATTGCAAACAGATTTCACAATGAATCACATCAGATAGGGTCACAGAGTAGAAAATGTTAAATATATTAATAGAAAAAAATCTTGTTATGTTACTTTTACTTCTTGATCGTCTGCTTATTTGCATACTATCTATTTAATTTTAAAAATATGATTAAAAATACCTTCAAAGCTATTTTACATAAGTTGTTAGGCTGTTCAGTGTTTTTTCATTAATGTAACTAGGAAATTCACAGTTCTTTTAACAGGTAGATGGAGGATGTGTCATATGACAATGTACAATATTCAAAGGCAATTTATCACAAAATCTTTTTTTTTTTAATGCAAAAACACCGTCATCTTCACACAGCTCCAAAAAGCTTGATTGCAATTAGCATATAATAATAGCACAATGGATGAGACTCGTTGCTGTGTAATAGCTAGTGAAGAAAAGCAAAGCAAGATACAGAAAACATTTTGTGGACAAAGAAATTTTGTTTTGTCATAATGAGCTTAAATAGAACTTCACAATCTAAACACATACTACAGTGACTTTCTTGCATGTATATAAATAAAATTAACTATTAATTTAGATTAATTTTCCAACTCATGAAGAAACAGAATTTCACTTTGAGTGGGTGAGTAATGTCGTGATTTATAGTGGATTTGATCACAGGCTTACATCATGACTGGTACATAATAGGTTTCTAGAAAAATTCTGAAACTTGTGCAAATACTTGTTTTGAACAAAATATGCAGTGCTCTGTGAACACTGCATATAAAAACATAAAAATAAGCTACAGTTCATATACAGTTTAAATAAAAAAAATGGAGCCAGCATTCATTTGGCTTCTGAGTTAAAATAAATGATAAAGGAAGAAGTCCCAAGCACTGAGACATAATATATAGACATCTTAAATTCTGAGTGTATTTTTTTACTCTGCATTCCTACATCATCTGTCCTGAATTCTCAGAAATATTTTTGGAAAATAATATTTTAAATTAACAATTTTTAAAATGGTAAATATATTGCTGATTATTTCATTTTATGAAACAGTATTTAGATGCATTTTTTAATTTAAATCTCTGGAGTATTAGTATACTGCATGGTTACACTGTAAAGGAAAAAAAAGAAAACAACCTAAACCAGAAGGAAACCACATGTAGAGAAAGCAACTGATTCTAAGTAAGAAAGATGCTTTTTCCAGCTTGGCATCAGGATGTACAAATCTTGATTATGGTTTCTCAAAAAAAGCAAACAAAATTTACTCCAAAGAAAATGGCATTCCAGGAGAAAGCTTCTTTTTTTTCTTTTCTTTTCTTTTTTCTTTTTTTTTCTTCTGTTTAACTCAGTCATTAGAAGGAAAGACAATAACAAACTGCTTGTTAAAAAGAGTGACATTCCAGCTTCCTCTCAAAATCAATGTCAAAGCCCTTTTCTGATTTCTGTGGACTCAATTTGATCTACCCTCTAGGCTAAAACTGTCTGCCTCTTCATTCAGGACCAATTCCATAGCACAGAAAGATTTTCAAGAGATTTGAAGAGAGTAAAAATAAATTCATCACATGAGGATGGAACACCAATTATTGTGGTTTAACTCTGGTAGGCAGCTAAGCCCCACAAAGCTGATTGATCACTTTCCCTTTGAGGAATGGGGGAGAGGTCCAGAAGAATGTAAGCGAGAAAATTTGTAGGTTAAGATAAAGACAATTTAATATGTAACCCAAAATCTCTGTGTGTATTTAAACAAAACAAGGAATTTGTTCACTCCTCTGACCAACAGCCATGTCCAGAAAAGCAGGGGTCCATTACAAAATCAGGGAGTCAAAGAATGGGTAAATTTGGGACAAACCACAATGGGGTCATCTGGTCCAGCCACTGCTCAAGCAGCATCATCCAAGAGCACATGGCACAGGATAGTGTTTGGGTTCTGGAATAACTACTGAGGGAGACTCCATACCAACTCTGGGCAATCTGTTTCTTTGCTCAGGTACCCATTCAGTAAAGTTCTTCGTCATGCTCAGGTGGAATTTCCTATGCATCAGCTTCTGCTTGTTGCACCTTGTACTATTGCTGGGCCACCGAGAAGAGCTTGGAAATATCCTCCTTTTCAGATAATCACACACATTGATGAGGTCCCCTCTCAGTAGACTCTTCTCGAGACTGAATAGCCCCAGCTCTTTCATCTTCATGGTCCCCAGGGCATAGCTTGTTCATGGACAGCTTGCTCTCCACCAGGACCCCCAAGTCTTCTCTGCAGAGCTGCTTTCCACCAGGTCAATCCACAGCATGTCATGGTGCCTGGGATTGTCTTTCCCCAGGTGCAGGACCCTGTACTTGCCTTTGTTAAATTTAGCTTGTTCTTCTCTACCCATATATCCAACCTGTTGAGATTCTTCTGAAGGGCTGCACAGCTCTCTGGAGTATCGGCCACTCCTTCCAGCTTTTTGTCACCAGAAAATGGGCTGAGGAGGAACCTGCCCCTTCATCCAAGTTATTGTCAAGTAAAACAGTTCTGGGGCCAGTGTTGACCCTTTGGGAACATAACTATTGACACATCTCCAACTAGACCCTGTGACACATGTTAGAATCCTCTGGAATCTGCCATTCAGCCACTTCTCAATCCACCTCACCATTCACTCATCGAGTAAATAATTCCTGAGTTTGCCTGTGATAAGGTTGTGAGAGGCAGTGTTGAAAGCCTTGCTAAAGACAAGGCAGACAATATCTACTGCTCTCCCTTCATCCAGGTGGTTGTCTCCTTGTAGAAGGCAATCATGTTGGTTGAGCAGGATTTACCTTTAATTAATCCATGCTGACCACCCCGATCACCTTCTTGACACCTACATGGATGAGATGGCCTCCAGAATGTGGCACTTCAACACCTTTCCAAGAACTGAGGTGACGTTGACTGGCCAGTTGTTCCCAGGGTCTTCCTTGTCCTTTTTGAAGACAAGAATGATGCTTGTTTTCTTGCATATCCTCAGAAATCATGACCTTTCAAAGATGGTAATAAGCAGCCTCATCATGGAGAGCACATAGATGCTGACAATCTGGGCCTATGGACCTTTGGGTGTCAAGTTTTCTCTAACCCAATCCTTCCTTACCAAGGCAAAGTCTTCCTCTCACCGTTTCTTTTCCCTGATCTGTTGGGTCAGAGATTTCTGAGTGCTTTCTTGTTAGTGAAGCCCAAAACAAAGAAAGCATTCAGTAACTCTGCCTTCTTTGAATCCTCTGTTACCAGGGTCCCCCCTCCATTTAGTAATAGACCCACGTTATCCTTTGTTTACCTCTTGTTAATGAAATATTAGAGAAAGACCTTCTTTATTATCCTTTACATGCTTCAGAAGATTTAATTCCAGGTGAGCCTTAGTCTTCCTCATCTCATTTCTACTTACTCTAAGACAAGCACCGTAACTCAATTTCCACATTTCTCACTCATTACCACAGCTTTTACAAGTGAGTGTAGTGCCATATTGTATTTGCCTTTGCACAGCTGGGGTCATTTGTCCCCTCTCTCAGCCATCTTGCTGGTTGGGCAGTCTGAGAAGCAGAAAAGGCCTTTATGCTGTGTAAACACTGTTGAGCAGCACTTAAACCACTGGTGTTTGGTGGTGTTAACAGCACTGTTCCCATTACAATTATAAAAAATAGCACCATACAAGCTACTATGAAGAAATTTAACTCTGCCACAGGCAAAATTAGTACACCAGCCAAAATGGCATTCATAAATAGATTACAACTTTCATAACCCAACAGCAAATATGGTCTTACTAAAGCCATTAGGGTTTAGCCCTAACGCTAACACAGTGATCTATTTTTGTTTCTCACTGTGTGGGTTGCAGCTCCCAGTCATCGATATTACGACAATTTTTGCATAAATTCTGATTTAACATTAAACCATTTGAAGCTGGTTGACTCACTAGAGTAAAAAAATCTGATAAACTTGCCCCAAAACTTTTTTTGTCTCAGAAAACAAGTGTGTTTTCATGTGGAAATCTGACACTAACTAGGGATTGGAAAAGCTAGATTTCAGATACCTTATTTGCTTTTGTCTCATATCACAAGGAAAACAGTCCATCTACATCCCAAGCTGGCAAGTTTTACTTGGTTTTGGGACAGTGAGGAGGAATTTTGCTAAGAAAAAAAAGCTTTGCCACCATAAATAAAGCACTTTTTTATTGCTTAAAATTTAATTTTCATGGAAAATTCTCTATGAAATTTGATTTCCAGAAATTTCCACTTTTTCCCAGTTTATTTTTTCTTATTTTAATTTTTCTAGATAACCAGTAACACTCATTATGAATATTCATATTTTTTTTTCTAGTGGCAGTGGTACAGACTTTTGTAAACATAGTCATTAACATCCCATTATAGGTTTTATTCCTCAGTTTGGTTTGTTAGCCAGACACTGAGGTGGACATTGCTAATAATGCCCAGATAGACGTCCCGGGTTTACTCCTGCCTGTACATCACTACAGCACTGACTTGAAGAGAGAGAATCCTCTGATTTGCATACACCAACAGCAAATAAATCAAAAAGATCAGTTTTCTTTGAATAGTGTGACATTTGTCTCAGGTGATAATTATGATACCATAATTATCATGGACTTTATTGGGGGTTTTGTGATTTTTTTTTTTTGCTTGTTTGCTTGTTTTGTTACTGCTGCAGTTTTTTTTGTGTTCATGTTTTTCTTTTTTTCTTTCTCCCTGTGTGTCAACTGCCAATCCCCTAGTTATTATTCTCCTCTTTTAGGTAGTTTCAATACAATTTCTTTGCTTATATGTAGTGAAGGACATTTAGAGTATATTTCAGTTGGTTTTTCTTCTTTCTTGCTATCTGAATACCTTCTGAAATAAATATTCTGTACGTCACTATTTCCTTTCAATTTCTCTCTATTTACTGTATAGATTAACTCTCACTTTGCAGCATTCTTCTAGACTGTTGCCTTCTGACTAGCTTGATATGATACTCTTCTGGTTTGTCTGTGATATAAAAAGAGTATGTTCTAATCTTGGGAAAATTGCAATAAGCCATTTCATAGGTCGTCCCTTTAAATATTTTTTTATCTACATTTACTCCAAAGCCTTCTGCTTGTCTTTTATGATATAAATTAGACTGAAAAAGAAACATGATTTACAACTATACCTAAAGCATAACATCATTTCTTGAAAGATTATGGTTTACTGTCCAGCCTTTCCAAAGTAATTTGTTTATGTTCTCCTTATGGAAAGACAGTTAGTTTGTTTATTCACAATAACAATACTATTTTTCACTTTATTCCCATATATTTCCTTTGTTTAAATGAGTGTATAGTTCATTTAGATTACATAAACCATGGAATAATGGAAAATTCTGTAATCTATACTGTCTTTTTTAAGTTAAGAGACATTATTTTGCATTTGCCCAATAATTCAAGTAATTCATTAACAAGTTAATATTATAGTTTGTTTTTCCTCTTAGATAAACAAACTATACTTTGGAAAACTTCTTAAAAAATCTATGTATTGGAGGTAAAGACTAAAATTTCATTAAGGTTTTCATTTGTGTTAAATCCATGTTTGATGCCTACAGCAATTATACAAATTAGTACTGTCAGTTCCAGGGGAAAAAAAACTCAATCAAACCACTTCTGACAAACTCTTATTCTAATCCCATCTGTCGCGGTTCAACCCCAGCCAGCAGTCCAGCCTCAGACAGCCCCCTCTCTCACAGACCCACCAGAAGTGTTGGAGAAAGAACTGGAAGGGTGAAAATTGAAAAACTCTGGCTTAAGATACAGCCAGTTTAATAGGGAAAGCAAAGGCTATGCACACAAGCAAAACAAAACAAGGATTGAATTCCCATGGGTGGGCAGGGGCTCAGCCATCCCCAGCAGAGCAGGGTCACATCATTCATAACAGTGACTTGGGAAGATGAATCCCATCACTCCAGATGTCCCCCCTTCATTCTTCTTCCCCCCACTTTATACATTGAGCATGAAATTACATGGTTTGAAACATCCCTATGGTCAGTTTGGTCACCTGTCCCAGTTGTGTCTTCTCCCAACATCCCAAGCACCCCCAACATCATGACTTTCACAGCCAAACAAAAAGCAGAAATGGCTTGGCTCTGTGCAATCCCTGCTCAGCAATAACAAAAACATCTCTGAATTATCAACCCTGGGTTCAGCACAAATCCAAAACACAGCTCTGTGCCAGCCATTGTGAAGAAAACTAAATCAACACCAGATAAAACTAGCACACCATGTCTAATTATGATCATGTAATGACATACAATAACAAATCATGCATAACAAAACCAAAAAGGTAAATTTTACTTAAAAAAATGTAAACCGCAAAATATTTTGAGCTAAGTTCATTCCTGAAAATCGACAACAGCTAAGCACAGTGGACTTCAACATAATTCTCCCATCTTATTTATTTAACACGATAAATTTTAGAGCACAAATTAATCAAAACACATATCTTAAATGCGGTCTTTATAAAAAAAATACCTTTGCTATGAGTCTACATGGTGGTCATTTTAAGTTATTCTGGTACTTGATATGTTGTTGGTTACAGTAAAACTTATCAGGTCTGATAAGGGGCACCAAAGAACTACATATGTGAAGCAATACAGAGTACTAAAAGCCATGAAAACCATTCTGGACACAGATCTTTTGAAATTACAAAAGTCAGTTACAATAAACTGTGTTGCTAGGAGACCAGAACCACTGAAATTGTGTCTCCATTTAAAATAAGAATGTTGATTGCAAAACATTCTCAGCAAATAATGAATAAAGGTGTCAAAGGTATCTGTTGTGCCAAAGATCAGACAGAACATTTAATTTGTAAGACAGAGTAATATACACAAGTCTTTAACAGCTGGCAATTTGCCATAAGAATTTCAGTACAAGGATGGAAGATAATAAAACTTCAGACACTGCTTACATCTAGAGTTGCAGTACATCATATTGCAGCTTCACAAATTCTTTATCTGTATATTCATGTTGCATCTTTAAATTAAATTAAGAATGCTGTGAAGTAAGAACCGAGAGCACTCCTTTTATGTGATTTAATGAGCAAAGTCATGGTCTGAAGAATAAGGATGACCTCTGTTGTAAAAATATTGCTATGAAAGTTAAAAATGCATGCAACCAATTCTATTTTCTTTTAGTGATGAAGGAATTATGTAAGTGGTTCTTTCTTTATCCCAGTGGATCTACTATGTATACAAATATATCAAAATGTGTAGGGAAATTTTAAACAAACAAACGAAAAACTTCAAAATTTGGGTTTCTGTGGAGAAGAAATTATGCTGCTGAAGATATGCCACCCTGCATAAGAGAAGAAAAATGGATGCATTTAGTCACTGCAAATACAATATCTGAATCTGGAAAAGTACATAATGGGTGGACTACATGCATGATTCTCCTTCTCTGCCTCTTTGCTGGTTTAACAGATTGACATTTTAACAGGTTTTTCACTGATTAATGCACAAATTTAAATGGTTTCCCCATTTTCAAAAGGGTCTTCTTCTGTCTGTCAAGTTGCCCTCTTGTTGCTTGTTATTTGTCCTCATACACTGGATTACACATAGCCCTAGGAATTGGAAAGTTTTCTTTTTTTGGAGTTAAGTAGTTGTTGCGAGATGTTTTCTTAATATAAGAGTGTATTTAACTTGTTTTTCATTGATTTTTACCATAAAATGTGGAATGTAGTTTTGTACTTTTATAGTCTTTGTGTGTGTGTGTGTGTGTGTGTGTGTGTGTGTGTGTGTAGACTGTAGAGCATAAAAACAACATAAAATTTTCTTTGAGTTAATAATAGTCTGAATCCCAGACTGGCCAAAATGGAAACAATGTGAGGCTTTTTCCTTATCATAAGAGCCAGAATATTTCAGTCTTTGTCATTAATGTCATTATCTTCGCTTCCATCAACAAATACTTCAGAAAATCTTACTCATTTTTCTTTTTGGTCGTATCACCATAATTTTTACATGCTAAGGTGATTCCAAAATTTGATTGTAAATCTGCAGAATACTTCAGGTAATTGCAGTGGTATCCAAGAAATTAGTATATAGATTATATTCTTAATTGCTTTCCTACTATATCCCCTTGTTAATTTTTTCTTTGGACTGTTTTCAGAATTAGGAGACATGACAAAAAATTTCTTCATCTGCCAAAAGGTATAAAAATTTCACCTTTTCTATCTTTTTCTTTCCTTTACTATGGAGAAAAATAATTTTAAAAAATAATTTTAAAGAAATTCTTCTACTTGCAAGGATGAGTTTAACACCTAGGATACTGGTATTATTTTGTGTGCTAAAGAGTGGAGCTGTCATTGAAACTTTGTATCCTGGATGCCTTTATTTAAAAAGGGAGGAAAAACAAAGTGAAAGCACAAACTTTGAGTCAAAAATATAATTTGAGTTACATGGAAGGTTTCTGTAGTGTGGGATCTATAGGAGTGACATCTGTGAGAAGACGCTAGAAGCTGTTTTTATATCAGAAAGAAGCAGTTTCAGACAGCTCCAAAATGGATCTGACACTGCTCAAACTGAGCCTGTCAGCCGTGTTTGTGGCACATCTGTGATAAAATATTTGGTAAAGGGTAAAAAACCCAAAAATGTACCCCATTTGTGAGAGAAAAGGATGAGGAAAATGGGAAAGAAACAACCTTAAAGTTAGTGAATAATGAGGGGGAGGCGTTGCTTCATCTCCAGAGCATAAATTTCCTTGCAGTTCATGGAAAACCATGTTGGACCAGATATTCACACTGTAGCCAATGGAGAATAAATGCCAGAGCAGGAATTGTAACCCATGGAAGTCCCACACAGCAGAATTATTTTTCTGAAGAGTCCCCATGGAAAGGATCCACACTGGAGCAGTTCTTGAAGGACTTTGTCACATAAGAGGGATCCCATGTTGGATCATGCTAGAGTATGTGGAGAAGAAGAAGTGGAGAGAGGATCTGTTATGGACTGACCACAATTCCTATTCCCCATTCTTCTGTAATTCTCAGGGTGTGGAGAAAGTAGAAGTTTTAAAATTTAAATTGAGCATGGGAAGAAGGAGTGTTGGCATAAAGTACATAGTTTTGTTTCAATTTCTCACACTCTCTTATTTCTGTCCTACTCTGTTTTCAATTAGCAACGAATTAAATTCATCTTCCCCAGTCTGAGTTAAGTTTTTTGCTCATATTTGTATTCATTGATT
This sequence comes from Petroica traversi, assembly GCA_025920805.1. Classification (NCBI taxonomy): domain Eukaryota; kingdom Metazoa; phylum Chordata; class Aves; order Passeriformes; family Petroicidae; genus Petroica; species Petroica traversi. The sequence continues at coordinate 1,192,249 of JAHLSL010013306.1, read as the reverse complement.
GATTTTCCTGCCCTTATCTTGACCTATGAGCTTTTTAGTACATCTTCTCCTCCGTTCCTGCTGAGAAGGGGGACTAAGAGAGCAGCTTGGTTCAAGCCTGGTGGCCAGCAAATGTCAACTCACCAAATCATATTGCTGCAAGCCACTAAAGAGTGTGTGAAATAGGTTTGATGCTTTTGTAGAAAACTCGTGCACAGGATCTGATCTATGCACATATCTCCGAAGAAAGGTTTTAATGACAATAACACCATTTTATAAACCACTTCACAGTGTCTCTGTGCAGCACTTATAAAACAGTAATAAAGTACATTTACATAATCTCAGTTGTAGTATAAATAAACAAGGTTACTGCTTTTATTATAAACACCTAATCCTACAGGTAACTATGAATAAACCATACCCCAATGTAAGGTAAAATCATAATCTAGACTAGGAAGGTTTATTACTAGACTACCTTTCAAAAAGAGAAAATAGCAATAGTAATTAATTGCAAGCAGTCTTAATATGCACAGACAGAAAAATATGACAAATTTTTAAAAATTTCCTGAAGAAGCCACAAGAACTTGCAAAAATTATCAGAGGACACTTCAAATGTATATTTTTGAAAAAAGGAAAATTTTCTCTGTTTTGGAGAGAAATATATTCTAGCACTGGTTATTTGACACTTTTGAGATAATGTAGACAAGTTCATTTGTTTCTTGTACTCTTGGATAAGACTGTACACCTCAAAAGTATCTAAAGAGAATGGAGGTACAAGAATTTCAGCATCTGTGATTATCCCAGTATTTTAACATTCTATAGGACAAATAGTTTAAAATATTCGTTTTGGCTTAATAAATTATATCAAAACTTCATTTAAAACCTGTGCGCTATTTAATTAGCACTCTTAATTATTAACAGCTAACCAATTCACTGTACCAAGACAGGACATCATTCTGATGGGATCATTCTTGTTCTTTGTGTCTCTTTGATGATGTGAGTTCTAGAAGCTGCAGTTCTTAAATCTGCTAGCCAATGGAAGGAAAAAGTGACCTAATTTATAATTCCTACAGAAAATGTAATGGAAGGAAAATTGAATACCTCCTTGGGTTGATGATTTATTAAACAAAAATTGCAAATATCAGAGAACTTTAGCATTTAGATGTTTCAGAAACTGATTTTTATATCCCTTGAACAATGGTGGAAAGCAAAGGATAGATATTCTAAATAGAAAAAAAATAATATTTTAACACTCAAATGCTTTCTAACCATTAAAACTAGCTAAAAAACTAGTCTGTACAATCATTAAAATTAATTAAAAATTCACTATTTTCTGGCATATGTCCTGCATATTTGTTATGAGACTGTGCATTCATGAGCTAAATATTACCAAAGAATATACCTGAAATATTAAAAGACCATGTAGCTAAAATATTATCAAAAGAGCAGCTTATTGAGATGACCAGACAGTTAAAAAAAATTACACTAGGTGTGGGGGCCTTTTCTTTTTTTTTTCAGTTTTGACAAGCTTTTCCTCAAGAAAGATAATGACAAAAAACTCCAAACCACAATTATCTGAACTGAATAAATAATAACATGCCATTTCTGTCCCAAAGTTTGACAGCATTTACCACAAATAATTCTGTTCATTGCTGGAAGCAAACAAATAAGAAAAAAAGACCAAACAGAAGTGCATAACAACATCAGGGAAAAGCAATCATCCAGCTCAGTACAGTTTATTCAGTATTTTGCTTAAGATTGTCTATAAAACATGGAATTATTTTTTTAATTCGTGTTTCTTTTTAGTTTTCCTCCCCTTCCTCCAACACTTTACTAAGGAAATATTATTTTAATTTAAACTTCTCTTTCCAAAACTGAAATATTTAGCTTATACATTAAATGGGCAAATAGTACCTTGGTTAGAAGACAAAAACTATCAAAGTTTATTGGATAAAAAGTACTTAATATTGATTATATTCCTTATCTATAGTCCCTCAGCAATTCTGGAGTGGTTTTTCTTGCCTAACTAAAGAAAACACACTAGATTCAAAGGCTTCTGTTGAACTTCATCATAATTGTCACTTACACTGTGAGCAAAAGCTTAAAATAATAATAAGGCAATAATAATTTCTGATGCCTTAAGAAATAGTCTAAGAGCTAGTAAGTTTTCTAGAGAAAGACATGTAGAACAATTTGGAAACAAAGTAATTATAATATTGTTGGTTAGCTTGAGCTTATTTTATAACTTTCTGAGGTAAAAGGAACAAAATTAATGACTAGATTTGTAACGATTGCTTTCCATGCTCATGTTCTTTAATCCACATGAATAGCCCCAATTAACTACAGTAGGAGTCAATTCACCAAAATGAAATTAAGATAACAGTAAGAGGGCAAGGCCTCCAATTCCTTTAGGCAACTTATTTACCGCTGAAACACATATGCCAGCACCCCGTTCTGATGTTTCTATCATACTATTCATTTGACGGTTGAATCGTAATAATTTAAATCAGTGGTGGAAAATGCAATAAATAAGGTATCTATCTTAAGCAGCAAATGTAACAGGTAAATAACCACCCAGTGGTGTCTCCTAAACTGAAGAAAAAAAATTTAAGAAAAAATAAGATGGCAGAAACTCCCTAAGAAAATAGGCACAGAAAAAGCTACATCAGCAACAACAACAAGAAGCAACAAACAAACAAAAAAAAACCCCAAAAAACTCCAGAACCACCCAAACAAACAACTAACAGTATTCTAAACAATACTCTTAATGATTATTCACAGCAGTTCTCATACTATTCTCATTTTCGCTTACTGCAATAATTGGTAGTAAAAGTCTAGATAAGAAGTATCTTCATATTAATTTGTATTAAAGTATGTTAAATTGTTTCAATATTGTTCCTGTTAGCGTATCTACAATTTACAATATTTTGAAAATAATAACATCATCTGTGATCAAAATGACATTTCTGAAATCAAGGTTGATGCTTAGTGAAGAATCCAATATTGGATATATGGTAGTATAATAGACTTTCACCATCTCTATAAACCTTGAATGTGAATGACAACAGTTCAGTATAATTTCAAATACTTTAAGGCAGCCTAACAAAAAGGAATGAGAAAAAATATTGAGTAGTACAAGTTATACTCTTCAGATCTCTAAGGTTCAATGTATCTAGACTAGATACTGAAAAAAGTAAAATGAACAAACCAAAGAAATCCTAAATCAGAATAGACAACGTATCTTTATTTAGTTAAGCATTACTCCTGGGATTCCAGACACTGTCACTAGGAAGAATAGAAAATAGCATTTCCTATCTTTAAGTATTAATAGTTTATACTTTTGTTATTGGACCCAGATAATGTTGAACCAAATGTGAAGGGGAAAAAAAAATAGGATTAGTGGAGAGAATATTTCTTTGATCTTCACCTGAATTACTAATGAAGCCTTTTTTTTCTAGTGGTTTTCTACCACAAAATCAAGGATCAATAGTTTTAGGAAGAAATTGTTCAGAGAACAAAATTTATTTGTACGTGAATTATACTTTGCTCAATATCAAAAAATAAAAAATATTTTATTCTTTAATGTCTGGGAAATAAGGAACAGAAATAAATTCAGAAAACAAAATGAAGATTAGAAGAAGACTTTTCCTAAAACGGGTTATATAAAGCTCTGTTTTTATTCAATCTCAGACTTCTTTAGAAGGCAAAGACAAGTTTCAGAAAGTGAAGTTTCACGGGATAATATGTGAAGGGTGGATAGAAATAGATTTACCAGGGATTATAACAATCTGATGGAAATTGTCAACCTCCAGCACTAAAGGAGTTTTCACTATTTTACTTCTTTGTTTTCATGGAGGTTTTTTTGAGAAAACTTGCATAATTTTTTGAATTTTGTTACGGTGTTTTTCCTTTCTGCCCAGTTACTCCCCCTTTACCAAGATTAACAACAATATCAGGTAGCTCACTCAGGGGAATGGAGTGTAAAATAAATAAAGAAGAATCACTTATTGTTTCACAAATCTAACTTTCAGGGTACACAATTTTGGGGCAAATTATTGGAATCAACAGCTTCAGAAATCCAGCTGTTTACATGTTTCCATATAGTGGATGGTTTGAACAAATATCTTTAGTGACAGTGTAAGACAATTTAGGCTTCAAAGTTAGTGTTTTGCCTGATCCCCTCAATTTTGTGTTTTAGTTTTTTAATGACTTCTGTGTTCTCATTTAAATATTTTACTAACATAGATGAAACTTGCTTTTCTAGGGGCTTTTGAGTGTATGCATCTGTGTTTATTTTTTTGTTTTGAGAAACAAAAATAGAGAAAAAACAATTTATCCAGAAGAAATCCTATATTTGTAATATAAATTTACTCTTCTGTGTTTACATCAATATGCCCCTTCCTCTGCCACTCCACCCCCTTTTTAGCAGATATTAGTGCTCAGGGATCAACATCTTTCTAAGCAAAACATGCTGTTTAGCATAGTGTTATGAGGTTTATAAATGGTAGCACAGAATGAGATACACTTTATTTTAAATTCTGGTTAAAATATGCTAATAATTTCAAATGTTATTCCACTATTAGTGTATCTAAGGAAATATATTCTGCATTTATATGAGATAATTAAAATACATTTATAGAAAAATAATACAGAATCTTTTTTTAGGTTAAGATCAAACTCCATCCAGAATTTAATGCCTAACTTGATTTTTCAGTTAAACATTAGTAAAAAGAAGAAGGATACTTTGGTATTTTTGTATGAACACACTTGTTTGTTCACAAATTAGTAGATGGAAACTCTACAAAGGAGCTACTCATGTTCTTTAGTTTCAAATATATTGTAAGGAAGAAATACAGTGCTTGATTTTTCTGCTTTCCAGAACTTACCTGGTGGGATTTTTGTAACACTTAATCAGGTACAAAAGATTTTGGAAAACTAGGAGAGGTAAGTCTTTTACCTGTCTAAGTCACTAGGTGGAAGAAAATACAGCTGAAGAATAGTACAGCATTCTCAAGATACTGTACTGCTCCCCTGAAACTGAAAATTTTTACCTGTATTTGACGGATACACGTTACCTTGTTACCTTCATTTTACTGAAAAACATCTTAGGGTTTTTTTGTGTGTTTGTTTATTTTTGTTATTGGTAGGTTAGTTAATTTGTTTTAATATGGGTTCGCTTCATAACTTTTCCTGACCTCGTTATATTGTGTTCTGTTTTATTTACTATATTCCTTATGTGATGATTTTAAAATCTTACATGATTCTTTCTTTTTCTTTCTTACTTTGTGGATTCTTTTAATGCGTGATAACATAATTTTGTTAACAAGGACCTCTTAAAGCTCCCAAAGCCACACAGTAAACATGCTCATGCCTTTGCAATCACAAAATCAATGTTTTACAAAGGACAGAAGATCAAAACTAATCTCCTGCAAAATGTAAAGTAATGGGACTTTTTTAGTGGGAAAATATGAAAATCTGTGAAAATGTGGATGCGCATGTATGCAGACGAAGATTTCACATATATATCAGAACTCTATGGTCAATTTTAACAGGAAAATTGAATTAGCGAGGAACTTTCCACCTGTACATTTTTGAGAAACTATTGTTATGATGATGTCTGACATGAATAGATAGACCTTTCAGATCAAAGTTACAAGGAAAAAAGCCCACAAGATTCCTGAGATTGATGTATGGCCTCATTATTGGAGATATGGAAAAACTAGTTGCTGCAGTGTCTCAGGAAGAACATTGAATGTGTCTTTCCCATACCCACTACAGGAGTTCTAGCTAGAAAGGAGGCACTTTCCTGCCACTTCCCTTATCCCCTGCAAACAACTTGCAAAGAACTAAAGCTGGGGATTTGGTTTTGTTTTTCTACCCTGTTTAAAAAACACAAAAAAACACAAAGTGTGACATCTCAACCCCATCACACATAAAAAAATTGCCAAAGAAGTAGGCAATTGTGGCCAGTCCTACAGATAGCTTAATTTAAATGCACCTATGGCGTGGCTTACTTTTGCTTTGTGATCATAGCTTGCAATGTGATTTAATAAGAACAATTTCCTCTGCTCACCTCTAATCACTTGATTAAGTGATTCTTATCAGGTACTATAGGAACATCACTGTCCTGGTTTAGGGCAAATATTTAGGAGGAAACCTCTGGGGGGGTCTCCTCTAGGAAGAGCCGATTCCAATCGCCCCTCCCCCTACCGGTCCGGGAAGAATTTCCTTAGAGAAAAGTGGAAAAAACTATTTATTTAACACATAGAATATTTACAAGTATAGGGAAAAATTGGATAATACGAAAACAATGAAACCTCTCCTTCCTCTGAAGAGATGGTAGATTCAGAGTCCGTCTGAGTCCGGTTCAGTTCTCCAGTGGGGGGACGATTGCCGGGCCCGGCTGTAGAAGTCGGCGAGGATGGGGGGGCCCCCCCCCCGGAGGGTCCCTGGTGTCCTGGGCCCACGCGATGCCAACCAGTCCCAGGAAGAGGAAAAAAAGAAAAAATTCCCAGCAAAAGAAACAAAGTCTCTCCCTGCAAAAAGCCGGGAAAAAATCCGAGGAAAAAACCCTCTGCTGTGAGCTAGCCAGCACCCCCACAACAGAGTGAGTAAAAAAAAAAGAAAAAGAGATAACGCTGTCTGCTGGAATGCAGCCTCTCCGCTCTCTTGACCTTGGTTCGTAGTATCCTGCAGACAAACGGCGAGTGTTTTTTTTTTCCTCCACCTTCACTTTCACTGTCTTCCTTGGACCAACTTAAAGCTGCAGAACTTAATGTCCAGCATAAGCAAGGGGACGATTGGGGATACAAACAGGTCATATGGCTAACCCAGGACAATCACCCAACAGGGGTCACATTTACATGCTCTACTGGAAAAGAACTTTTAGTTCTTAAGTGCTCTAATAGTTCACAACCTGCTGTGAAACATATGTGAAGAAACATTAGCCACCTACATGTGCTAGGAATGTAAAGAAGACTGAAAGACTGTTGTACAAACTGGCAAAATAATTGAAACTTAACAAGGAACTTCTCAAGGCAGAAAATTACCTCCTCTTGCAGTGTCACCGAATTTCCACTCTTCATCAGATGGCTCAAAACATGAAAGAGTAAGAGCACAAGAAAGCAAACCAGTACTAGTGAGTAGTACTTTTTACTGAGTATTGATTATCTCTAGGTGTGGTTTATTACATTGTTTCAGTGTAAAATATTCAAGGCAGCATTCACTAGCTGACTTGTTTGGTTTTTTTTCTAACAAAGAAGAAATAGACAATTCTTTCCTTGCACAGACAAACTGTCCTTTTAATGAGAAGTAAGCCAAGTTAAAAGTAATTATGCAGTCTGAAGAATTCAAGCTTATTTGGAGAGGCACTCATATACTTGAGCCTCTGGTCTTTCCACTAGATGAATTTATCTTGACCTTTGGCTGACAACAAATCATAACCTGACTGAAGCCTATATTGTGTTAGCTAAAATTCTGTTAACAAAGTAAAGTTACTGGAATGTACTGTGCCAGTTCTAACTACATAATTTTTCTCAAAGTCTGGTTAATTAGATTTATGCGATAAGCTACATGTGACCACATTTCTTCTTAAACAGTTTTGCCCATTTAAATCTATGTCACATTAATAAAGTAGGCATAAACATATATGGATCCTATAACTGAGTCATTCAAAATGTAAGATGAAGTGTGCATTAAAGTAAGAATTATCTTGGAACCATCTATTTGCTTAGTTTTACTATATATTGTAATGCACTTTAGATGAGATAACTACAATTAATCATGCATTACATCTATACTAAGCAATTACTAGCTCAACTAAAATTTTTGCAAGGAAGTTGGAATTTTCATCAAATGTTAATACATTTCTAAGCCCAAATTTCACTCGAGCTTCATGTTGTGGGCTTGTTTTCCTAAAATCCCCGTTGTAAAATTAAATTTGGTAGTTGCTATATAATGCATTATTTCTGCCAGCATGAAGTAAAAGTTTATGTAAACATCAGAGGTTCAATATCAGGCTTAGCATGAGAAAATGTGGTATAGGCAAAAGTAATGTCTCCTTCTGTTGCATAATATCTGCTGAAGCAGACCAGAGGATGCAATGCTGTCAGGCTCTCAGCAAAACATACAAAGAAAGAATGAGATATTGCTCCTAATGAATAGAGACAGGGTGAAAAACATTTCCAAAAACTGGTACATGGTGTATATTTTTGGGTGTTACAGAATTTATCTCAATAACTGGGACACAATATTTGTTGTCTTCCATTATTGTGCTGACCTTGCTTGTCCCATACTCAGTGTTGGGAGAAAGGGAGAGGATGGAAGATCCAAAGTTGAAGGAACCAACATTCTGTTTCCTTTTGTAATCTTCCCAACTTCTGTCTTTTCCCATGGTATGGGGAAGAATATTATCATTCACATGGAAGCATATCATTATAGTGCATATGATAACAGTGGTTTTTTCACTCATCATATCTGCATAATCTTTGGAATCCTTCATTTGGTTTTACGGTCAATATAGAAATATGTGAAAAAGCCACGGTAAAGAGAAATCTTAGAATTTATGAGATTTCTGCTGCTTCACCCTCTAGGCCTGAGGATTTCAGACATTATTTCAGTGGGAAATCTATATTTGTCAAGATGTGTTTTTTGTGTTTTCTTTGTCTTGAGAGACAGGATGGATTAAAGATCTCAAAGTTATTACTCCAGACTGGTGAACAAGCCTTCTGTCTGGTCTTAATTAATAATTAGCAGGAAAAGCATTGTGATTGATTGGCACATTTATGTAAATTGGTATAAGAAGAGGCTTCACTCCTTATGGATTGTCATACTGTAATAACACAGAAAGAAGCCTTGTACCCACTTCTGGAGTAAAACACTTGTTAAGATGACGATATGAGTAGATAAACTGTCTATACATAATCCAAGATGACAGGGCTGAAACTGTCCCTTGAAATAAACTAAGTATCAATAATCTTGAAAAGAAAATTAGTCTGGGAAGATTAGTATCCAAATGAAACCTGGAATAAATCCCAAACAAGGTTGTAAGTACAAAGAATGGCATTCTTTCCCAGCCAGTTGCTCTCTTTAGTGATAACAGAGCTGGTATTAAGAAGGTACAAAAAAAACTACACTCAGGTAATTTATCTACAGCTTCTCATCTGGATGAAACGGGAAGAGAGAATGTTCTTTCAGATTTGACATCGGGGTAAACAGAGGAAATTACTTTCTCCTCTTTAATGTCACCTGTTTATTTAAAAATCTTTGTAACTTCAGTGGGGAAAGTAATTTAATTTGCTTTTACTTAAACCTGGCTTCTTGTGAACAATTATTAAACAATTACTAAGCACTAAAGCACTTTATCTCTTTCGGATGACTGCAATCCTAAGCCAGAATATTGGAGCATACTGGGACATCTTAGAGATTCAAAATATTGTCTCAGGTAAGCTTAAGAAAAGCAGTAGACACCTGCAGCTGCTCTGTGATTTGGGAGACAGCAACATTGTCTCCAGTTTGGAGCACATTCTGATGACTGCTGGTAGCCACTATGACAATGGCAGTAGGTTATCATCAGGCATTTTACTTTCAGACTCTTAATACTTTCATTTACTTTTAGCTGGAAAGATAAAGATTACTTCTGAAGTGTATTAAAATAAGGAGACAAATGCAAAAGGATCACTAAACAACGGAAACTGCTATTTATGGACTGTCACAGAGGACTAAAGGTCTTGACATACTAGCTTGTTTTCTTTCTGGTTTCATGAAAATACAGAGACAACAATTCTGTTCAGTACAGAGAACAGTTAGATTTGCCAATGCAGGAAGAATTTCAGGTAAATTCATTGCACTTTCCTCCAAGTTCCTATTGGAAATATTTTGAGTACAGGAAAAGTGTAGGTTTTTAAAACTGTATAGAAAATCCATCTATTTTAAAGTCACAAAGATCACATTTGTTCTCTGTGAGGACCAAATCACCAAACAGCAAAAAACTGTTTCTAGTTGGGGCTAAATGTCTTGTCTTGTTGGGGTCCTGGGTTCCTACTTTTTCTCCTGAATCAAACAAAAATCCCCTCAAACAAAAAGGCAAGTTACAGAGTACATGTCTGAAATATATTCATTGTACTGAATAACTTCTTTCATAACTTTAACAATATTTTCACTCTTAAGTTATTAGGGTGGGAAATACATATCCTTTCCTTTCAAAATTACTCTGATATTTGAGTTAATTGTAAAATGCTGAACTAAAACATACCTTACCTTCAGGATATGACTGGAGTAACATTAATAAAAATTAATATCTCTTTTCTTTTCCCGAGATTTGCCTCATCTAATGACTTTTGCTTCAATATTTTTTAAGGTGAAAAGTAGAGTCTGACATTTGTAAATTGAACAGACCTTAGACACATATTAAGGATTGCTTTTATTGCTTTCCTCTTAATCTGATTCCATAAACTATTGCCAGTGTTTATTTTTCACTTTTCATTCCAGCTTTCATCTCCACTGCTTTTAACATTGTTGTGGCCTCCTAGAAAGACACAGCAGTATTATATATGTATTATTATGGTTTTAAGTAATATCACTGAGAAATTATGTAAAATCAAATAATAGATTCTGATATTCAGGGCAAACATAAAGGGTTCTAAATGACAGAAAACAGAGCAACATGATATTACCAAAACCAAGAAAGAAATTGAGAGGAATGAATTTAAGTCAGTCGCCAAAATACATTTCAAGCAGTCTTTGAAAGGGTAAAAAAAAATCCAGAAATCACTTTTTCTATGCAGCATTTATTGGTAAGTCTATGGCTGACAAACAGCTAGTACTATTTTAGAATTTTGCTTCCTTTCTTTTCATAACTTGGTTAATTCATCTTTATTGTATTCACTCTCATTTTCTGTGTCTTCCTACATTTTTCATGAAAGAATAATGGCAAATATATTTCCCACCTTCTCTTCCTACAATAATCTTTTTTGCTGCTAAAGACATATTTGGGAATTTTATTACTGTTAAGATGCCAAATATAATGTAGAAAGAAACAAGCAGTACTGTGAAAATGCTTTTTTTATCTGAAAATGAGGGAAAGCACATATTTTATAGTGAGACAGGTAGGGCTTTCTTATGCATGGGATAGACAGATGTGGCAAAGCTCAAACATGTGCCATGAAAATAATGAACTCTACTCCTCCACTGGAGATTTTGATAGTCATAGAAAGAGTGACTCCTGTATCTTTCCCTTCTTGGATGTGGTGATTTAACCCTAGCCAGAAACTAAGCACCACACAGCCACCCACTCAATACCAATACTATGGTGGGCTGAGGGGAGGTTTGGAAAGGTAAAAGAGAGAACTCATGAGAAGCTCTCAAATTGCAGTAAAAACAGTTTTAAATTTATTAAGACTCACACACCTGTCCCTAAATCCACTGGAAAATAAATTAAATTTTTTACACTTGTAGTGGGGTTTTTTTCAGAAGATGAGATGTAATTCTGGCCTGCATCATTGTGTTGGAGAAAAATGGATGGTGGATAGTGAAGGTCTGTTGTTAAACTGTTGTCATAGAGCTTGAGAGGGACTGGACTGTACAGTCAGGTTTATGAAGACTTATAACCCTTTTACTGTCTCTGACAAATCCATGGACAAACTATATTTAATATGAAGTCTATAAATGAGCTGGACCAAATTTCCAAAGTAAAATAAGATTAATTTTGAGAGTTCTTTTATTTTTACTCTCATGATTCTTCACTCAAAATTTTGTTTAAATAATTTTATCTATTATTTTTCACAACAACATTCCTACTAGATTTCCTCATGATGCTTACCACGATTATTATTATTATTATTATTATTATTATTATTATCATCATCATCATCATCATCATCATCATTACTACTATTATTATTACTATTACTATTATTACTATTACTACTACTACTAGGACTACTACTACTACTACTTGACTCCTTTTTATCCAGACATTCACAGTCAATACAAAACTGGGAAGAACTGCTGAATACCTTAAAGACACGGAGGCTCTGTAGAGATATTTCAGCAAATTAGAGAGGCGAGGACTCACCAACCGTATGAAGGTTAACAAGGGTAAGTGATGGATTCTGCACCTGGGATGGGACAACCCTGAATGAGATGCTCAGAATGAGATGCTGGAAAGCAGTGCCATAGAAAGGGACCTGAGGTCCTAGATGAATCTGAGTCAGCAGTGCCCTGGCAGCCAGGAGGGCCAAGTATGTCCTGGGGGACATCAGGGACAGCATCACCAGCCAGAAAAAGGAAGCAATTGTCCTGCTCTGCTCTGCACTGGAGCGGCCTCACCTTGAGTGCTGGGGGCAGTTTTGGGTACCAAACATAAGAGAGATATTAAGTTATTAGAGTGTCCAAAGGAGAGTAATGAGGATGGTGGAGGGTTTGGAAGGGAAGATGTATAAATGATGTCTGAGGTCACTCTGTCTGTTCAGCCTGAAGAAGAGGAGACTGAAGGGAGATCTCACCGCCATCTGCAAATTCCACATGAAATGAAGAGAAGGATCAGACCCTGCTGTCTTTTCTCTGGTGACTGTGATAGAACCTGAAAGAATAGCCTGTAGTTGTGTCATGGGAGGTTTAGGTTTGATATCATGAAAAGGCTTTTCACCCAGAGGGTATTTGGGCACTGGAACAGGCTCCCCAGAGCAGTGGTGACAGCACCAGTCTGTCAGAGTTAAAGAAGTATTTGAAAAGCACTCTCAAGCACACAAGGTTCCTCAGGAGGTCCTGAAGGCATCAAGAGCTGGACTCAATTGTCCTCACGAATCCCTTCCAACTCAGCATGACCTTGTGATTCTCTGATTTTTCCTACTTACTTCCATTCTTTTCTTTCTTCGAGCAGACAATATCTATGAGTAAGACTTTAGACTTTTGGATGTGGAGAAAAATCTACAGACAGGAATGGCAGAGTAGCCTGCAATACTTCTGTCATTCCAATACCATCTCCACACAGAGGAGAATATTTGCTTAGGCCAAACTTGTTTTAGAACTCCTTTTATATTTCGTAAAATTTATGGCAACACTTGATAAGCTAGAATCTAAATCAATAGCTGTTATTTCACCTAAAATAAGATTTTAAAAATGAATCATCATGTTGGTTTTCAGTGTTTCTCCTTAGTTCCTAACTGGCTTTAAAGATAAACTCTCAAAAAATTAACTTAATACTGACAGCTAGATGAATAAGTTATACAAGAATCATACATAAAGAATCATTTTTAACTGGTATATTTAATTTAAAAAAAACCCTCAGCCCTAATTTCTCACACTAAAAGAAGTCGACATTTGGGTTTTTTTAAAGTTGGATTTGAAAGAGTGATTGTGGAAATCTGAGGCATTTCAAGAGATTAAAGTTTGGTTTTTTATTTATAAAGGTCTTTTTTTGCCAATTATGTCATAGTAATAATGACCTATGTCATAACTTTGAAATATTAATCTTGATTTTATCTCATACTTTCCTTTAAAATTCCAAATCACATTATCCTTTGTAGATGCTCTCAGTAGCAACATGAAAAATAATTATAATGATTTTCTTTCTGTTTGTTATTTGGTGGATGAATTTGCACTAAAATAATAGGTTAAATCTGGCAAAAGTAGAACAAAATAGGAAAGGTGTTACAATCTATCCTTGACAATGCCAAGAATTCTAACATACTCTGACTTTATATTTTGTGATTAAGAATTCCCTGCATACTTCTTAATCAAAATGTCAGTGTTCAGAAGTATTTTTCAGTTTTAACATATTTTTGGCATCTAATGCTATCCATACTAGTAGCATTAATTCAAATAAAACTCCATTAAATCTGTAGGCTAATATTAAATAAGTGTAGTGTATTGACGTATTTGCAAGAAGTATTCTTAAAGTTTTTCACTTAATGTAAAGTAAAGAAGTAAATCTAAGTATTTTGAAAGATAACTAGGAAGATGTGTAAAAGATGAGTAAAAGTAATATAGAGAACCGACAAATACAATCCAAAGCAGTTTTAGAGTCTTGCAAGAGCTATTCTTGTCAGTTGACAAATATTAAAGTTTATTAACTTCTGAAAAAAAAAAAAAAGATTGGTAAAAGGGTCATATTGGCATTCTGCATACGTTTAAAGCTCAAATCTAATTCAAGTGGTTATTTAGTATGATCAAAATAGGTATATGAGAACTTTCTTGTTATATTTAATTGGAATATGATAAAAAGTTATTTCATTGCTTTTGTCTTTTTTGACTTCTCCCTGAAGAGCTCTGTAATCTGCTAACAAAGCCTGACTTCTATTTCAGAATCATACAATTTCTATTTCCTCAGGAGTTCCAAGACAAGTTCTTCGTCCAGCAAAGCTGGTTTTTTGCCCTGCTTGCTTGATTTGCAGCATGAGGGAGTTGTCTGCTCTGCTTTTAAAAAGCGAAAGTGGTTCCTAAAACCTGTTCTTAAAACGTACTTATGGGGTCCCAAGCCCTCATAAAGAGATTCCCAGAGGACACTGCAAGGTAGCTGCCTGAAGAGCTTAATGTTTGCTTTCTTGAAATCTAGGATAGCAACTCTGCTGATCTTTTTCCCCTGTGAAACAAATATTTTTAAATTCAGCTACCTCTTGATCACAGTGGCCAAGACTGTCAACCTACCAGCACAACTCTCATGAATTGTCTTTTCACAAATAACAAGTTGTGGAGGGCATATTTTCTAGCTGCCCCACTGAATACTTGTGACAATAAACTACCTTTGATGAATTTCTGAAATTTTCCAGACTTTATCTCAGCATAGCATTTCCAGCTGATGTCTCAGAAGCTGAAACCTCCCACAGGCTACCAAAGCAGAAATGCTTTGTAATTGCCCACAGAATACTTCATCACTGCTGTTATGGTTATTAGTCACAGACACACATAACACTTAACTGTAAGGGCTGTACAGTCAAAAGTCTCCCTTATATATAGTGGGATTCTTCTACTTTGCCTGTGCTGCCTATCCCTCTTCAACAGCTCTCCATCCCAGTACTCCAGTCATGGGACTTATTCTACCAACTCTCACAAACTTCAATGAAATAACAGATTTTTTAATGGACCAACACTTCCACTCTTACTTGTTTTAATCTGATGTTATATGCTTTGGTGAATGAATGTTTTAGGTGCTCCCTGGATAAGTATAAATGCTCCCATTACCATTGTCTCCCTGAGGTAATGCCATACCAAACTTTGGCTGATCTTTAGCTCTCCTGATGTTATTCAACTACAGTTTGAAGTCCCGTTAATCAGTCCTGCCAGCTTACAAGCAAAGGCACATTTAGCCCATTAGGACAGGTGAATCCCAACAGGCCCCAGGATGCTTTGCATATGAAAGTCTCTTCTATCAATATAAAAATCAAAGTTCTGGAAGAGGCATCAGTCCTGGAGCTGGGTTTTGATGCACACCTGTATCTTCCAATGTCTGTCCCCATTAATGGGAGGATTAAGGAAAACACCACGTGTGCTCCTGCATAATTTTTCCCAAGGCTCTGGAATCCCTTTTGGTTGACCTTTGATTTCTTATTGCAATGTAATTTGTACTCATGTAATAGAGTAAGACTGTGTCATAATCAAAAGACTGTACTGTGCTCATCAATTGTCTGGTGACAACTTTGATTTGTGTCCTGGAGAGACGGAAGAGTTCCCTGAAAAGATAGCCCAGTCTGCAGGTTTCATTCTGGGATATGATACCCTTCATTCTGGGAGGTGGGAGCCACCTATGACTACAACATGGCCTTTCTTCTTTAGTGCTTGTCTTAATGCAGCTCTTGGCAGAAGGGGCTGGTTAATCTGGCCTTGGTGAAAGTACATACACAGATTCTTCCTTTTCTACCTTGTCATGACCTTCCTTGACCATTCACAGAGCCTACTACCTATTCTGTAAAGGTATAGGAGGATAGTAAGGGATGGAGAGGGTAAGGAGGTGTTCCTCTGCCAGCTCTACAACCTAATTTACTTCCACTTCTCCTTATTCCTTAGTAATACCATCTTATTTCTGACACAAAACAGATAGTGGCCCTACTCATGCTGAATGGACTTGTGTGTATCAGAAATGTCACACCATGTCTCCGTTGATCTATATCCTTCTCAAACTCTGAAATATTCCTCAGTCTGTTCTCCTTCTCCCAAAACTCAGCAACTAAATGGAACAGTTAATTTACCTGAGCATACTTCCCAAAGGTGTTCCTGTTATCATCCATTCCAATGCATACCTTGTAATCTGATTGCATACGTGATTGCGCTGACAGGTGCTTTGTCTGTATGTATGTATTGGTTCTAGAAGCTCTGGAGAAGCAGAGCACATGTTTGGTTGTTCTTTGTGGTCGTCATACTTGACTGCTAGGACATACATATGTATGCATTTTTTAAAATTAATAGGACTGATTTTTTAATCCTGTTTAAATCACCTGAACTGATCAGTGCAGGCTGAGTCCCCTGACAGCTTGAACAATAAATAAGTATGGTCTGACCAGCTCAGGGAAGAGCACCTGATTACCTCTTCTTATACTCGTGTGTTCCTCATATTGCTTACCACCACAATTGCCACTGCTACTCCTAACACTCCTCCAGTACCGCATTCCTTGCAGTTCAATGAATTGTCATGTGAAAAGAACTTTAAAATACATGTTTTAATGGATAAGATGACAAATTTTAAGATTCTTCCATGACTCAAAATATCTGTGATAGAAGGCATTCCTTAAAATTTCAAAGGTCTTGATATCATTTAACAAAAGGTGCAATTATTTTAAACATATATCATTACTTACAGTTAAGTGAGTACAAACTTCAGACAAGATTTATTTTCCAGAATATGTGATAGCCCTTCTCACATGGGAATTGTCTTTGAGATTACTTTTCCTGTTTGCCTTTTTTTTTTTTTAAATAATAAATTCAAAGAAAAGTCAATTTTTGGCTGCCATCTTGTGTCATGAGACCACTCACTATCAGAAAGATAGCATGATCCATAACCACTTTTCTTGACTGCCGTTTTTCAAATTTTGAAGAAATTATTTATGGTCAGAGATAAAAACCATACTTTTAGGAAAAAAGCAGACAGCAGGAGGCCTAATATATAAATTATTAAATTTGGAAATAGTTAGAGTCTCCTAACTAAAATAATTTCTTATGCATCTTTAGTGCAGAGGTTTTTAATGAAAAATAAAAGAAGATTTCTTGTTAAAATTTTAAAAATTTATTTGTAGGACAGGCAAGTCCTTATCTATTACTCATATGGGCTTTGGAGAGTATTGGCTAGAGTTTAGGTCACCCCTACTCACTTTATATTTGACACCTTCTACTACAATCTTTTCTTTGAAATATTCTTGCATTTACACTGGGGTCATTTGTAACTGTTGCATAAGAAGAAAAATGTTATTGTTGCATCTAATTTACTTACTATCTTTACGCTTTCAGACACAGATGTAAAGTCTGTAGAAGTATGTTAGGATGGGTATTTCAACAGCAATCTGTGTCATGTCTTTATTATCACTGCTTAGCTACTGGTATTGTCACTGCCCATGAAGCAATGGAGACAGTTCATCACAGAATACTGAATGATAAAGTCATGCAGCAATTAACTGAAAGCAGAACAGAAATGTATTAGCAAGATATTTTTGTGAAATGCAGCCAGCTAGAAAAAGATGCCAGAAAATTACTGCATGATGTGACATTAGCTTCCACCTCTCATAACACATGGGTTTACATATCTCTCTGGCATCTCCTTTTGCACTGCACTTCCTTTTGATCAATCATACAAGCAAAGAGATCGATTAGATATGCAAACTGGAGGTGCAAAAAGAAAGCAAGCACAGGAATGGAATATCGACCTGTGTCTATCTGCCAGTAGACTAACAACATGTTCTAATTAATTTTTTCTAATTCAAAGAAGGGACTGTGGGCAAGCTTCCAAGGCCTATAGGCATTGCGGCTTGTGGCAAGATTTTTGCCACTCAGGATGTTGTTCTGTTTTCTTGCTGCCCTTCAATCTCTTACATTCTTTCTGTTCTGTTTTCTTCTTAGAAAGATCAAAATTGCATTAGACAGAAGAACAGATCCTGTGCATATAATTTAAAAATATAACCGTAAGATAATCTCCAAAGGCATTTTACATTGAACTAGTAATTTTTTGTTCCAATATTTTCATTATTATAGACTATTCTAATTTTATCTTTTAGGAAGATTGAAACTGAACTCTTGTAAAACACCACTATTTGGTAATCCAGCAAAAAGCCAACGTATAAATTCAGGGTTTTTTCTGAAGGGATAAACAGTCTACTGTATAAGCTGCACTATACGTACTGTATAATTCCCTTAATTTTATAGATTCTGTAATTGTGAGCTGTCAAAAAACAAATAAAATCAACAAAACAGATAAGCAAACAAACCAACTGCCACCAAAGAGATAAGTTCAACTAGCAAATTAGAGTCATTAGTATGGGGAAGATATGGTCTTACTTTTCTCTTCATTTTATCCCTGAATCTTCATAACTTGTTGGTCTTTGGGGTTTGGTTTGTTTTTTTTGTTTTTTTTTTTTAGCAATGGTCTCCAAATGATAAAAAGCTGTAGCTAGTAAAAGTGTACTAACCCAAACAACCTCCTGAGAAGCACACGTCTTTCCAGAATCCTGTAAGGACTACTGTCAGTACCACCAAGAGATGGTGCAAAAGCAACTGCCTGCTGTGCAAACAGGTGAATGATCTCCTCTGGCTTGTGGTCGAGCTGAAGGAGGAAGTAGAAAGACTAAGGTGTATTAGGGAAAGTGAAAAGGAAATAGATTGGTGGAGTTTCACCCTTCCATCCCTGAGAAAACCCACCAGGAGTCAGAGGACTCCCATGCCTCCTACCATCAGACAGAAGGAACAGACCTAATTGATGAAGGGGAGTGGAAATGAGACCCTACTCAGGGAGGTAACAAAAATTCCTCCTAACCCCCAACACCTACCCAGGTGCCACTTCAGAACAGGTATGGGGTCATGAATCGAGAGGGTCAGTCAGATGACATCTCCACTGTCTGGAGAGCCTCCCAACTACATTTAATCTGTCAGACACATCACATTCTTAGATTAAGAAAAGGAGGGTAGCTGTAGTAGGTCACTCCCTGCTGAGTGGAACAGACGGCCCCATATGTCGACTGAATCCATCCCACAAAAGTTTGCTGCCTCCCTGGGGCACAGGTACAAGATGTCACCAGGAGACTCCCTGGGCTGATTCAGCCCTCTGATTATTACCCACTGCTGATACTCCAGGCTGGCACTGATGAGACTGAAAAGAAGAACACCATGGCAATTAAAAGGGACTTCAGGGCACTGGATCAAGTGGTGCTCTGCTGAGTCCCTAATGCAGAGGCAGAGTTGGGTGGAATAAGGCCTCTGCATTTTAACCGCAAGTGTCTCAGGGCTCAGGGAGATCACTTTGGCTGGTGCAGCACGGCACCTCGCAGGTAGAACACTCACACCCGTGACAGAGAAAGGCACAAGAACACACTCAAACTTGGCTATGGATAGCTCATGCGTTACCAGAGATAAAGAATCCAGAGGGCTCTTTGGTGAGGAGTTCCAGATATACTGAGCAAAAAGAGGCCGAGTGGCCATGTGTGAGGAGTTATATGGGATTACAGAGACAGTAATCTGAGGGCACAGGGGTGGACAGAGGGCTGGGGAATACAACAACCACCAATGGGAAGAAGGGAGGGCCAGACTAAGGGACCAGGTCAACTTGACTGACCAAGACCATGGGGTTTTTTTATCATGTACTCAGGGTTGTGAAGTTATTTTATATTTCAGGGTCAGCCCACCCATGGGAACAGGTGGTTTCTCCTGTACCAGGGCTCTCTGGTTTCTCATCCTTCACCACATCTCCCATTTCTCTGTTTAAAGGAAAAACCTCTCCCATCAGCTTAGTTATAAACTTCTTAAGGCAATCAAAAAAGCTTATAACAACAAAAATTATTAGCATCACCCACAGTACAGCTTTGACTAAGGATGCCAACCATCCTTCAAGTCCACATTGTCCGAAAAGGTCTTCGAGCCAATCCGCCTCTCCTTCTGTCTTTAGTTCTTTGATTTAATCCTTTATTTTCTGTATTATCGCATGGATGCTCTGGCTATGAGATGGCAGGTTAAAACAGCACAGTCCTTCAAATTTCTCACACCCATGTCCATGGGCCAATAAAAGAAAATTTATTGTCATTCTGTTTAGCAGTGTTGCGTGCCTGGTGGTTTCTTCATCCTCAAGTTGCTGAGAAAGAGCACTTGAGGTTAGGTTAGCATGCTTTCCGAGTCATCAGTCAAGGTGTGTAAGTTCACCCAAGGCTTTTGCTGCAGCCAGTCCAGGCAAAAGGAATGATGCAGTGATCCTTTTAGACAATGACCAAATAATAATTTTGCTGTCACAATTTGGGTGTAATTGCTGTAATCCTTTCTTTTGGTGGGTCAATCGAGCATGGTTTCTCCAATATAGAATTTGGATCTTGTTGGGTGCTAGTACAGAAAGCTTGCTGAGATTCCCCTGGAATTGGGATGGTATTTGGACTATGCCCAATTCCCGCAAATCAGGAACATACCTGTAGGCAGCACTGTGGGGTACATGGGTGACTCTGCTGGGATGAGATGATCATCCTGGCACCAATTGCTGATGGAATAAACCTTTTCACGAGTTGTTGCATTTCTACGACAACTCAATTTTTGGTGGTCTAACCAGGATAATGCTTGTCTGGTTGAAGACAAACATTAGGCAATGGGTAGCCTGGGAGGACCCCAGTAGCAGCAATTCATGGGGTTCCTCTGGTGCTGTCACCAGCACATTCACCCGTTTCTCTGAAGCATCCTTTGGGTAGGTTTGTGAAAAGTGGCTCATCTTCACAGAGAAGAGATCCCCACCAGGCATGATGAAAGTGGGCCACTGATGCTGCCCATGGACAGGCACATACAGTATTCCTTGAGTGCTTTTGCCAATGTGACAATATTGGCATATATTGGCCTTTGGCTGTGGAACAATCTATGCAACGACCTCTGGTGGTAACAGGATCAAGGAGGTGAGGAGAACTCAGAGGTAGGCAATTACAGGCATGGTGGTAAGAAAGGTATGGGTAGTCTTCTTTCTGTCTGGGATTTCAAGCAAAGATTATTAAAAGATGGTTCTCTATTACTTTTATCCTTTCCCCACTCCCACCCCCCCCCCACCCCCTCCCCCCACTGTTTTTCTTATAACACAAGGCAATGGGGTTATGGGTTACGGAAACATATGAGGGTAACAGACAAGGGATTTTGGGTTTGGGGAACTGCTTAGAGATGGCATAATTAGATGTTCTTGTGGCTGGTATCTTGTGCTGATGTCTACTCCAAGCAGCACTGGTATCCTTGTCCAGGGTTTCTTTGTCAATGTCCAGGGTGTCATCTTTTGTCTGCTCAGGAGCTGTCACCAATGATCTGAGGTAGGGCTTTACGTATTTTCCCACTTAGGTACCCACTTGGGTCCTGAGGGTGTGAAAACATGGGTGTATCCCCTCTCCCATACAATTAGTGAAAAAGGGCCTAATTTTTTATGGCTTTCTGGATCTTGGATCAACACCAGCAGTTGCTCCTTTAACTTGCCTTGAGACAAATTAGTAAAATACCAGAATATGGGGGGGGTGGGGGGGGTGGGGGTGGCTTCTCTAACGAGTTGTTCAAGAAATTTATTGTAAAGAGGCCTTAGAGTCTCACAATGAGAGAATTGACCTCTGACCCTCCTCACTGTTGGTCTAGGACCCTCTTAATAGCTTGATGGGTCCTCTCAACTATAGATTGGCCTGTGAGGGAGTGGGGAATGCCTGTAGTATGTTTGATACCCCACGGACTAAAAAATTTCTGAAGTTTATTAGAGACGTATGCTGAACCATTATTGGTTTTTATCTCAGCAGGAATGCCAGGGTAGGAAAAGGAAGAAGAAAGTGTTCTCAACATCTTTCACATTTTCTCCTGCATGGGTGGATGCAAAAGCAACTCTGGAAAATGTACCCACAGAGATGTGTATATATTTTAATCTTCCAAATTGGGGGACATGGGTTACATCTGTCTGCCAAATTTCACAGCTACCTAGGCCCTAAGGGTTAACCCCATATCCCCGTGATGGCACCTGGTAGCTCTGGTAGTTAGGACAGGTCGCCACAATTGCCCTTGCCTGGTCTTGGGGCATTTTTAACATCCTCATGAGGTATGGAAGTTTTTGATGGTAAAATTGATGGCTTAACTTCGCCTCAGCAAAAGTGTCCGTCATGTTGGGAACTTGTACTGGCATTGAGAGAGCATATGTCTTCTGATTCCCTTCAGCAACTGGTCCAGGGAGTTTGGTTGTTATCTCATATGAATTACATGGGATGGCTGCTTTCTGTGGGAGAGCAGAAAAACAAGCTTCAAAAGCAGCTTATACAATTTAGGGTTGGACACCTCCTTTAACAAACCAAGTTCTGCTCTGGCAATTATTCCAGCTACATAACCTGAATCCGTTACCACATTAACAGGTTCTTCAAATCTCTCAAAAGCTCTAACAACAGCTGCTAACTCTGCAATCTGTGGGGAACCTTCCTACACCTGGATATCAGACTTACACGTCTGCGTGCTGGGATCCTTCCAAGACATGACTGACTTGTGGGATCATCCTGAGCTGTCTGTGAAGACTGTTAGAGCTTTGAAAGGGGTCTAACTTTGAAGTTCTTTTGGTGCCAAGTGAAAATCCAAATTGAACAATTTATGCTTTGGATTGTGTATTGAAACCTGGCCTGGATAACTGTCCAGAGCGAACTGAAGGTGTTAGTTTGTCTGGAGCAAGTGCTCCAGGTTAGCAGTGGTCAATGGTAAATGAATGCAGGTGAAATCACACTTTGCAAGGGTACAGAGGTGTGCTCTGGCTTTCAAAATCAGTTGAGCCATCTGTTCCTTTGGCGTGGTTATGGTTTTCAACAGCTGATGTGGTAAGAAGATCCACTCTTTTATAAGAAGTAGGTCTTTTTGCACTGTGTCCCATTGAAAAATCAGTCCATGAAACTTGGGTGAATTACCCAGAATTATGAAATCAAAGGGCAACTCAGGACTGGTCCGACGGGCCTGGTGAGAAAACAGGGCAAGTTGTACCTTAGCAATGGAGTCCCTGGCCTCCTCTGTGATGATTCAGGGCAAGTCCAGGTCCTCGCAGCCCTTCAGGAGGTTAAACAGCAATGCAAGGTCTTCCGTCGTAACTCCCAGCAGAGAACAAGCCCAGCTGATAGAATCACATGGTTGATTCAAGTTCCAGAGGATCCTTGGGTTGTCCTTGATGGTAAGTTGCTGGGGCACAACAGTCCTCTCACTGATGTGGAGTCGCAGGTAAGTCCATGCCTATGTGGAAGAATCTGGGGAAAGGCTAATAAGGCTGACATTCTGGGAGGGTCTGCTGTAGACCAGCCAGCCAGGAAAAAGAGGTGGATGACTTAATCTACAAGCAGTTGGAAGATGTTTCAAGATCACCAGCCATTGTTCTTGTAGGTGACTTTAACCGGCCAGATATCTGCTGAGAAGTCAACACAGTCCAGAAGTGGCAGTGGAGATTCTTAGAGTATGGAGGACAACTTCTTGTCACAGCTGATGAGCAAGCCTACCAGGGGAGGGACTACACTAGACCCGCTATTTGCAAACAGAGATGGGCTGGTGGGAGATGTGATGAGTCTGTCTGGGGCACAGTGATCTTGAAATCATAGCGTTTTCAAAATTTGGTGAAACAAGGAGAGGCATCAATAAAACTTCTATACCAGACTTCCTGAGGGCAAACTTCGGCCTATTCAAGAGTATTCAGAGAGTACCTTGGGAAGCAGCCTTTAGAAACAAAGCAGACCAGGAAGGATAGGTGTGCTTCATCTCTATGTGCTGAAAAATGAATTGACGAGGAAAACTAGTGGCCTGGATGGGCAAGGAGCTTTTGAAGGAAGTAAGGAAAAGAAGAGGGTGCCTCACCTTTGGAAGGAGGGTCAGGTATCTAATGAAATGCTTAGTGGAGTTGTTAGACCATGTATAAAAAAAATTTGAGATGTAAAAGACCAGTTAGAACACCATCTGCCCACTTCAGTGAAGGGCAATAAAAAAATATTTTTATAAATACATTAATGGCAAAAGAAAGGGCAAAGACAACCTCCATCCTCTATTAGATGTGGAAGGAAATTTAGTAACTAAAGATGAGGAAAAGGCAGAGGTCCTTAGCAACTTCTTTGATGAAAGACAGGTTGTCCTCAATAAGGACAACTGTCCTTCTGGGCTGGTAGATAGTGTCAGGGATCAGAATAGCCTCCTGTTATCCAGAAGAAAACAATCCGAGATTTGCTGAGACACTTAGATGCTCAGAAATCTGAGGACAGATGAGCTTGTGAGGCCATTCTCCACCATTTACCATCAGTCCTGGCTCACTGGGGAGATCCCAGATGACTGGAAGCTGGCCAATGTGATGTCCATGCCAGAAGAAGGATCTGGGAAACTATAGGCCAGCCTGCCTGACCTCAGTACCTGGCAAGGTCATGGAACAGATCATCTTGAGTACCATTACATGGCCCCTACAGGATAGCCAGGGTATTAGACCCAGCCAGCATGGGTTTAGGAGAGGTGGGTAATGCTTCACCTGATTTCCTTTTATGACCATGTGACTCGCCTGGTGGATAGAGAAAAGGCTGTGGATGTTGTATATTTGGACTTCAACAAAGGCTTTGACACTGTTTCCCACAGCATACTCCTGGAAATGTTTGCAGCCCACAGCTTGAACAGGTGCCCTCTTTGCTGGGTTAAGAACTGGCTGGATGGCTGGGCCCAGAAAGTAGTGGTAACGGTGCTGCATCCAGCTGGCAGCCAATCACCAGTGGGGTCCTCCAGGGATCAGTGCTGGGACCAGTTATGTGTAATATTTTCACTGATGATTTGGACAAGGTGATTGAGTCCACCATCAATAAATTTGCAGACTCCGAGGTTGAAACCTGTGTCACTCTGTTGGAAGGTAGGAAGACTCTGCAGAGAGACCAGGAATGGTTGGATGAGCCCAACAACATGAAGTTTAATAAGTCCAAGTGCTGAGTCCTGAACTTTGGCCACAACAACCCCCCGCAGCACTACAGGCTGGGAACGGAGTGGCTGCACAGTGCCCAGGCAGAGAGGGACCAGGGGGTGCTGGTTGACAGCTGATTGAACATGAGCCAGCAGTGTGCCTAGGTGGCCAGGAAGGCATCCTGGCCTGTATCAGGAATGGTGTGGCCAGCAGGATCAGGGAGGCCATTCTCCCCCTGCACTCAGCACTGGTGAGGCTGCACCTGGAGTGCTGTGTCCAGTTCTGGGCTCCTCAGTTTAGGACAGATGTTGAGACGTTTCAGCGCATCCAGAGGAGGGCAACAAGGCTGGTGAGGGGCTTGGAACACTACTTGGAACTTGGAATGACTAAGGGACCTGGGGTTGTTTAGCCTAGAGAAAATGAGCTCAGAGTTGACCTTATCACTCTCTAAAACTGCCTGAAAGGTGGTTGTAGCCAGGTGGGGTTTAGTCTCTTCTCCCAGACAACCACTGACAAAACGAGAGGGCACTGTCCTAAGCTGCACCAGTGGAAGTTTAGGTTAGACATGAGGAAAAAATTCTTCACTGAATGAGTGATCGGGCATTTGAATTGTCTGCCAAGGGAGGTAGTGGAGTCATTGTCTCTGGAGGTGTTTAAAAAAGACTGGATGTAGCACTCAGTGCCATGGTTTAGTTGATGAGAAGGTGTTAGGTCATAGGTTGGACTTGATGATCTCAAAGGTCTTTTTCAACCTAGCTCACCCTGATTCTGTAATTGAGTTGTTCATCCTACTCGTCCTGTCACCTAGAAAATTATATGATCTACTCCACAATTTTCCTGGAGAAGTGAAGCAAAAAAGCACATAGCTTTTTTATTTTTTTTTCCCATGATAATTCTACCTACAATGCAGTAATCCTGATAGCTGTTTTGCTAGAATGAAGTATCATCAGTTGACATAGGATGAGCAAGACATTTTACAAAACTGATAGCACAGTGAACATGCTGCAAAGATGAAAGAAGTATCGTGCTTTCTCCTAACATTGTTGAATTGCGACTTACATACTGACTAGTACAATATAAATAATATTCAACAAATAATGAATTTGGTTTTCTGCTAATAAAGTACTTGACAACTAGCCTAATTTATGCAAATCTATTTTCTCATGAAATAAATAATTGAAGAAAGATGAGAAAATGACTGACTGAGTTTGTCTTATAATCTGTGGTGGTAACAGTTGAACTTTAAAAATTTGTCCAAAGATGAGGTTTTTCGGTTTTGACGGTTTTGTTTTGTTGCTGTACTGGGTCTGACTGAGGTAAAGCTCACAGCCTCACAGTGCTTTGCACTGGTAGATGGACAGACCAGGTGTTGATAACAGACCGGTTTTAGCTACTGCCAAGCAGCGCTGTCCCTCTGACATTTCTTCCCCCACCAGAGGGGATGGGGGTGGCCAAGATCCTGGGAGGGGACACAAGCACTCCACCTGACCCAAATCAGCCAAAGGGATATTCCATACCACATGACATCAGCCCAGGTATGTAAGTTAAGGGAGAGGGGAGGCAGGGGGGCATTCATGAGTTTTTCAGTGTTTGCCTTCCAGAGGAACCATTATAGATGCTGAAGCCCTTCCTGCTTCCCAGGAAGTATCTGCTGGGAACATCACTGCTGATGAGAAGCAGAGACTGCTGCTTTTTCTCTTTAGTCCATGCATGTGCAAGTCTTTGCTTATTTCTTTCTTTTACAATAATAAAACTGCATTATCTTACCCTGACAGTTGTTCTCCATCTTATTCTCTCCCCTGTTCCAGTGGGAAAGTGAGTGATAGAATGACTTCATGGGCACCTGGCCAGGATCAAGCTCCTACAGTTGATTTTGGTGTTTTCCCCCTACACCCTGACTTTCAGTGACTACTTACCATTCAGTGTTGAATACATCTATTTCTGACATCAAAATCATATATTTGACTGAAACAAGCAAACCAGTTAAAAAATACTTTTTAAATCACAATTGTTATTCCTGGTACATATAATGAAAAGAAAACAATGTCTAAATGAATTCCAACTCTTTTCAATTTTTCCCTCAGTATCTTAATATGTTATTATATGAAAAAATATTAATGCTAACTTAACACCCTAAGATATTTCATATCAGTACAGAGGTTACTGAAAGTTTATGAAGAAACATGGATTGGGAAGATTATTGATTTTTCATTCTCTGTTTCTTTAACAAATTTAGTTTTAGAGAAAAAATAATTATAAATAAAATATTTTAGCAAGTTTATTGTCTTGTAGGAATAAATATGGTAGAATGTCACTAAAACATTCTGAGGAAATGTTGCTGTTAAAAGTCTTATTTGGAAACAGGTCACATAATTCAGAAAAGAAAGAAATCTTTTTTGACTATATAGATGAGCTACCAGATTGTGCTTTCTCTCATCTTTTCTTACCAATGTCTCTTAAATAATTTACTTAAGAATATACCAGTTGAAAATAAATGTCCATTTTTTTTTTTAAATTAAAAGCAAATAATAAATAATCATTGTTTACTATTGTCTCTGGTTCAAATATCAAACCTGCTGACTATATCACTGCAACAAGAGAAGGTTGTTAAGAATGGAAGGAGAAAGAGTAGAAAAAACATGCAGAATGAAAGTCTTTGGAATAAGGTTTGATTTCAGGAAACTAAAGCAGAATGATAATAAATATAGTTTTATAGATCCTACTCCTCAACCATCTACAGACCACAGCTTATGTAAGAACAGCAGTCATTTTAAAACAAAGGAAATGCAAATGTGCATAGAAGATTAGACAGAAGGCTTCAAAGAAGGAGCCAATGTTTCTGTTCAACTGGCAAATGTATATTTCTGGAATATGGGCCATACAGGGGAAGCTTTGGGAAAAAATAGTGTTTGAGGGAATAGCAGGGGGAGGAATGTTGATTTGCAAGTGGTCAATTGATCTATGAAATGTGCAGTTGAAATATTTTTTGCGTACATTATTTTCTGTAGTCCCTCAGCAAATGTTTTTTTTCATGTCATTCTCCAGACCTTTCACTTTCAGCCAGTGAAGACTTGATGAAATTTTATTGCATCATAGAAGATATAATCCATCTGGGAGATCTAGACCAGACAAAAGTTTGAGCATACAAAGCATTTTCACAATAAATCCCATGTCTCAGGCTTTTGGACTTCTATTGGAAAATGTTCTGTATCATCATGTTTGGAGAGCTGTTTTTTATAGACAAAATGATGAGATTTTCCACAGGAAGCAGTCATTTTTCACACAAACAAGAATTACTCCGCTGAAAATCAGTTTTCTGTCAAAACAATTTTAACTGAAAACTTTGAGCCATCTGTTTCCCATCATCACAGTGTGTAGAATTTGGAGGTAGTTTGGTACAGTGTACAGGCAGTTGCAAGCAAATTTGCTTGTACCAGCTGGTACAGACCAACTAACAAATAGGAAGTGTAGGATGTTCAGTAGCACTTGGTCAAATTATTATAACTAACTTCACGTTTTAAATAAGTTGACTGGCCACAGTAAATTACGTTTTCTTAGTTTATATCAATTCTAGAAAGAAATTCAAGTGTCTGTTATTCATTCTAGCCACTTGCCAGTATTAATAGATGAGGGGAAACGGGGTTATGCTATGTGCAAGTGGGCACATCTGTTCCAGTAACTAAATTATGGTCTACGCAGTAAATAAGGTGATCTGAACAAGACATACCATCTGTGTTTTTTACAGTTTGTTTCCTTATTATTTTATTGCACTCTAATGTGTGCCCTAAAAAGCAGGATTTTTTCTCTTTATGAGATATCTCGCTTGCATATATTGTAAACATGGCAATGCTCAGTGAAAATTGTATCAATTGCATCTCTGCATAGTTCAGGGAAAAATGAAACTTTTCATCAAAAATCAATTTTGATGAATTTAAGTGGAAAAAAGTAGTATTGGAAAAGATGCTTGGTAATTAAATAGGATAAAGCTGCTTTTCTGTATCAGATGTTAGATCTTATAATTCCGACCCTGGAATTACAGTCTTGAAAGGATTTTTGATAATTTTTGAAAGTAGGATAAGTATTAATCAAATAATTTGATTAATTGATAACTTGAATAATTTTTGGGTAGATCAATTCAACAAAGCTCTTCTGTATCCAGTTGCATTGTAGTCTAACTCTTTGTCAGAAAGATTTATCTAAATCTTAAAGAAAATATTTAATACCAAGTAAGTTGGCTGCCATATGAACAAAGGTCTATTTTGACTATCCTCCCTGAAAGACAAATCCTTCCTGAAATCAAAAAGCAGATGTCCATATGGATGATTAACCCAGATGATTTAAAAGTATGAGAAATGGCCACACATTGTAGATAAGGAAAATTAAAGAAAAAGTAAACCAACCAACAAAAAAACCCCCAGTAAGAACCCCAAAAACCAAAAGTGATTTTGCAAAACCTGGCTAAAGTGGATTGCTAAAACAACTGTCATGTAAATACCTACATTTTGATATAATAACAGGGCAAGTGAGATAGTGGCATGTCCTGGTTTAGGGCAAATATTTAGGAGGAAACCTCTGGGGGGTCTCCTCTAGGAAGAGCCGATTCCAATCGCCCCTCCCCCTACCGGTCCGGGAAGAATTTCCTTAGAGAAAAGTGGAAAAAACTATTTATTTAACACATAGAATATTTACAAGTATAGGGAAAAATTGGATAATATGAAAACAATGAAACCTCTCCTTCCTCTGAAGAGATGGTAGATTCAGAGTCCGTCTGAGTCCGGTTCAGTTCTCCAGTGGGGGGACGATTGCCAGGCCCGGCTGTAGAAGTCGGCGAGGGTGGGGGGGGTGCCCCCCGGGGGTTCCCTGGTGTCCTGGGCCCACGCGATGCCAACCAGTCCCAGGAAGAGGAAAAAAAGAAAAAATTCCCAGCAAAAGAAATAAAGTCTCCCCCTGCAAAAAGCGGGGAAAAATCCGAGGAAAAAACCCTCCGCTGTGTGCTAGGGCAGCACCCCCCACAACAGAGTGAGTAAAAAAAAAAGAAAAAGAGATAACGCTGTCTGCTGGAATGCAGCCTCTCTGCTCTCTTGACCTTGGTTCGTAGTATCCTGCAGACAAACGGCGAGTGTTTTTCTCCCTCCACCTTCACTTTCACTGTCTCCCTTGGACCAACTTAAAGCTGCAGAACTTAATGTCCAGCATAAGCAAGGGGACGATTGGGGATACAAACAGGTCATATGGCTAACCCAGGACATGGCATAACAGGAGCAAGGAGTAACAGTCTAGAAGAGAAGGAAAGTGTAAAAATATACGCAAAGTGACACAAACTAACTAATCAGTGGTCCCTGCTTAGCAGTCATGCACCTTACCAATGCATTTCGAAGGATGAGCCCTTTGTTTACAGTGTACTCACATACAACTTTCCTCTTGAGTAACAGGAACATGGGATTTCTTAATTCCCTGGCATTTTGATAACATAGTATAGCATAACTGGAGATAAAATTCCATTTCTTTTCTGTCCCCCTGTAACCATTACTGTAAGTCCATGTACCTTCTGTGGTCAGAAAAAAGAATTATTATTTACATTCTTCACATCAAAAAAATCTATAAAATAGAAATCATTTAAATTTCTATATAGAAAATTATAAGACTCTGTCACCCTTTACAGGCTTTCTGTTGTTGTTGTTGTTGTTGTTGTTGTTGTTGTTGTTGTTGTTGTTTGGGGTTTTTTGGGGGTTTTTGTTTGTTTGTTTGTTTTTTACCTAGTCCAGTGTTCCTTGCAGTTTATTTACAATCTTTATTTTTACATGTGTCTCATTTCTTTGGACTTGGATGACACTAAGCTCTGGTGTCCAAATGCATTACTGTGACTCCAGCCCTGTTATAATGAATAAGATAAACAAAAAGAGAAGGAGAAAAGAAAAGAAAGAAATGCCAGGGTTTTACATCCTTTAAAAGAATAGTATTCTATAAATATTACGTCCTTACTCAGCCTCTGTGGGCTATTTCCTGCTAGACTCTTCCCATCAAACATTTTCTTTCTGGTTTTGGGTCTGCTCTGTGATATTAATCACAGTTTTGCAGTATGTATACCTTAATGAAACTTGTTTATTCTGCAACACCACCAGAAAAGTGCCTTCAGTCTTTGATCTGCTATGACTCCTGTTCCTGCCTCTTTAAATATACTTTAGTGCTTTGCTGTTCTACTTTATTTTTTGTGGATTTGGATTATTTTCTGAGATGTGTTTTGCACTGGTCCTAAATTAACCTCTTCCCTTTTAATCTCAGTTCACTTCCTGAGTGGAAAGCAAAGTGCGTACTGATGGAGTCCTATGAAATATCCTTCTTTGTACTCAGCCTTTGAAAATTACTCATTGACTAAATATTTTATGAATTCTATGATTTCATCATGCATGATCTTTCCCTTGTCTGTGTAGAAAAAAGAGTACTCAATGTCTTGCCAATTCGAGATATACCACATCTACCTTTAGATGGGTTCATAGCTTAGATGTTAATGGGGTTTATTGCATGACTTTGTGATACATTGGAAGGGAGGTTTGTTTTCCTGAAAGTATGCTAAACCACCTATGAAATGATGTTTTTTATCTTCAGAGCACATTTAATATAGTTTGGGATATTTTAGTCCATTGATTTTATTGAAGTGAATATTAAAATGGCAGGATGGATCAGTTAGTGCAGAGGTGGAGCCACAGTTTAAAAGGGGTAAGATTGCAGAAAAACTGTTAATTTGGTTGCATAGATAAGGAGAAAGAAGAGTGTTTATGCTAACTCTCTCTCTGTCTCTTCAAGACTATTGTATAAAGAGTTGGTGATCAATATCCTTGGTTTCTTCCTGTGAATACAGGTGCACCATGAACAATCTCCGTCAATTTACCAGCCAGGTGAGGCAGAACATCCCCATTCCTCAGGTGTGTTCCTTCATATAATGGGTAACATATGACTGCACTAATGAATGGTGTAATTAAGCAGTGTACACATAAGCAGTGCATAGTTGAGCAATGTATAATAATTGGATGTGTACTTATCTACAAAAATATAGATGGCATTTTTCCTGGTTGATATTAAATAAATGCCTGCTGGGGAGCCATGACTTTATTGTATTGGGGCATAATGTCCAGCAGTATTTTCAAAGCTAAGTCCATGTAGATGTCTTTGATCAGTGAATAATGTTTCTGTATTGTGAAAAAAACTCTATGGTAGTACAAGAAAACTTGGAACTGCTGGTGTCATCATGAATGGGAACACTGCGCAGCACATCAGGGCTTCTGAGGAGGAACTTCTGATTTACCAAAATATGGGTATTGATCTAGTACTGTACCCAATTAGAGACAGACAAAGACTCTCTAAAAGAGTTGTTAGAAAATGTACGTTTATTTCAGCGCTGGGCTGCTGCGTGGGATGGTTCCCTAATGTGCAGAGTGATGCACAAAAC
This sequence comes from Petroica traversi, assembly GCA_025920805.1. NCBI lineage: Eukaryota > Metazoa > Chordata > Aves > Passeriformes > Petroicidae > Petroica > Petroica traversi. The sequence goes on along the minus strand of JAHLSL010013306.1, from coordinate 1,159,763 downwards.
AATACAAGTTCTATTTATTTGCAAGGGGTTTTGAATATTCAAAATACAAGCACCCATTAATCACATTAATACCTCCCATTCCCTGCTCCATATGGTAATTAGCTGAATAGTTATTAAGCATTTGTGGTTTGGTCTTTAAATTGAGTCGGTGGTCACATAATTTGAGGGGAGGGTGAGAATGATGAAGTAAAACTCGTCTTCCTCTCTTTGACCTTTCTGCTGTTCTCACTTTTGACAATACAAATTGCTTTTGAAACACATCCAGTTCTTCTATTTGAATGGGTCTTTTAGGTAGAACGGTTAGTAATTGTTGTTTCTCAATATAAGTACAGTTGTACAAATATAAAATGACAAGCAACCAGTAACTTATTCCTTAAGGCTTATTCCCTACTTAATTCTTTGGTTAAACACTAATTTATTTTAATTAGTTCTACCGAATCTACTTTAGTTGGTTTCTGCTATACTAACTTTGCTTAAAATCCTAATTTTTAAAGTTACATATTTCACTTGTCTGATATTGAAACAGTCAGCCCTCATGGAAGCAGAAGGCATGTGAGATTGCTATTATCTTTCCTGTAACATCCATCCTAGCTAGTTAACTACATTTGAGTATCTATGCCTTTCTTACCAAGAAGCCAAAATGATTGACACTGCCTCAGTGCAAAACACTCTCTCAGAAACTTGTGAAGGAGTATTCCCTTCACAGCACACTTTCCTTTGATAAAACCCATACATTTAAGGAGGCTTTCTTAAAATTCTATTACCAAGGTGAATTTAATTAAAATTTAAAATATGTTATATAGTAATAAGAACAGCACATGATGTACTGTGCAAATTTTATGACTTCAGTTTAACAACAATTTAACAGCAATTATGTAATGCTGATGAAAGGGATGATATTTTCACATCATACTTTCAGATCCTCATGGTCAAGGAATGCTTGCGTTTCCTAGGAATCTGTCATAGCACTTTGACAAAGCAGTGGTGCTGATGCAGCCTGAGAGGTATAAATTGAAGCATAGATTTGAAATCCAAGTGAGTTTTTTTCCTAGGCATGAAAGGCTAGAACATGGGAAAACTCTGCTAAATAAAGCCAAGAATGCCATAAGTGTTATTTATGATCTAAACTGTGGTGAAATATTTTGTAAACTAAGCATCATATGTAGGCACTTTAACTGCAGCTTGCTCTTAATATGCTGACATAAAACATTGTTGTGGCCCTCTAATATCATTGGATAAAAGCGAGCAGAAGATATTTGACTTGACTCTTCCCATTCAAAAGTTTGGTTTCCTCTATGTATTCCTCTTTTTGATTATAAAGTTATGGGCAGGAGAAAACAAAACATTATGTCTCAAATAATCCCCAAAATTCTGTGTGTAATAGATTTAAGCAGTCTGCAATAAATGTCCTACAATTCTGCAACAAAGAATTTTAATCTGAGCTAAAGAACATGAAAGAAACTACAGGAATGACCGAGTACAATTTGTGAGAGACATCTGTGTTTCCTGTTGCAGTTTAAAGTCCACTACTTTCCCAGAAAGTCCTGTTTCCTGTTGCAGTTAAAGTCCACTACTTTCCCAGAGAAACAGATTAATATGTGTGCAAGAACAAGCTCAGGGAAGGAAGATCATGATAGTACTAGACATGCAACAAATAAATAACAACTTGTGGATGAGGAGTGAATGTTGAGCTTTCAAGCACCATGTCTAAAGCATGCCTGGTGGCGCCAGTGAATATTTGAAAATTAATACAGTGGTAATGCCTTTGGATAAAACTAGACTGGCATGATCTATTAAGGAATTTGAAAACACTAGAAAAATATTAATATTCACATTAATTAAATAAATAACTCCATAAATTTTAGTTAAAGTTGTCTTTGCTGCATATTTGATGGGTTGTTTTGTTCACAGAAAGCCTCAATGAAATGTTATTCTTCTGATTTTATTTGCCACTAAGGCTGAACAGAAGTAAGAAATACTTACAAGTCAGTGACCATCTGTCTGATGCTGTCTTTAAGACTAAGGAAATTTATTTTTAAATGATTTTTTTCTTTTCTATTTCCAGACCCCATGCAACTCAGGCTGGTATTGTGAGTTTTCTAGAACTCTCACTTTGCTAAGATTTACCCAGCCATGCTTCATTTCTGTCTGTTCATCAGATTTTTTCAATGCTTCATAATCTGAGCAGTGCAGAATATATTTCTCCTTCCTTCCTTCCTTCCGCCACTTCCGCCACTTCCTGCCTTCCTTCCTTCCTTCCGCCACTTCCTTCCGCCACTTCCTTCTGCCACTTCCTTCCGCCACTTCCTTCTGCCACTTCCTTCCTTCCGCCACTTCCTTCCTTCCGCCACTTCCTTCCTTACTTCCTTACTTCCTTACTTCCGCCACTTCCGCCACTTCTGCCACTTCCGCCACTTCCGCCACTTCTGCCACTTCCTTTCGCCACTTCCTTCCGCCACTTCCTTCCGCCACTTCCTTCCTTCTGCCACTTCCTTCCTTCCGCCACTTCTTTCCTTCCTTCCTTCCGCCACTTACTTCCTTCCGCCACTTCCTTCCTTCTGCCACTTCCTTCCTTCTGCCACTTCCTTCCTTCCGCCACTTCCTTCCTTCCTTCCGCCACTTCCTTCCTTCCTTCCTTCCGCCACTTCCTTCCTTCCTTTTCCACTTCCTTTCGGAATTCCTTCCTTCCAGAATTCCTTCATTCCGGAATTCCTTCCTTCCTCTCTCCCTCCCTCTCTCCCTCCCTCCCTCCCTTCCTCCCTTCCTTCCCTTCCTTCCTTCCTGAATTCCTGAAAGGAGTAGTAAGAAAGTATTTTCTACAAATTCCTAGGAGAATGAGCGCTAAAAATATTTGTAAGCCAATCACCAGAAAGAACCTGCCAGAAATTGAGGGCTATTAAAGATGAATTGTTGTTTCAAAACATATTTACACTTTAATCTAGGTGCTCTTGAGACCGTCTATATCAATTAAGTATTACAAATTGTTTGGTTTTTGCTCACACAGTTTAGTAAGGTCTGAAAACAAAATAATAGAAATTACGCATTCCTTCTTTCCTTGTATTTCCATTGTTCCAAAGAGTTTGGAATTCTGAACAAAACAATAAACATGCAGCTAGCATTGTCCCTCCTTACTATTCATGAATACAATTTTCAGCTTTGCTACTGTAATTGCCAGACTTTCAGGCAATTGAGATGTGCATATGGGCGAGAGGCAACCGAAGAAGCAAATGACATAGATGTAATGATCCATCAATAAAGAAACACATCAAATATTCTAAAATATTTAAATCTCTAGAACTGCTTCAATTTGCAGTCGCTCTTCTCATCTCAGCATATCTGCCTCTAAAAGAATTTTTCATAAGATTCCATAAAATTTCCAGATGTTGAAACCGTATCTGGAACACTTCTTTCCTATTCACAGTGAATGAAGGTCAGAGGATCACATAAAATTAACAATAAATGGAATTATGTTAACATTTAAAGCATTTCCAGCAAAAATAAAACATTTCTATATCATCCCTGGTTTTCTCTTACTATTAACCATGTCACCTTATTGGATCTAAGATACTTTTAGTTTATATATAACACATATACTTGTAATGAAAATAATTTTCTCTAATTTTAAGCTATATTGATATAAACTGATTTTGAAGTGTTTTAGTTAGTCTTACAAATGTCATAACTTCACATTGTTTCACTTCTACATAAATAATTTTTGGAACCATTAAGGAAGAGTCATAAATAGTTCATTTTTATTAAATAGATTAACTCAAATTGAGTTCCATGAAAAGTAGTGGAATGAGAGAACTCAAGGTTTGCTAATTGGGCTAAATTAATTCAGTCATCCTTTTACATGATGGTACATATTATTAGAAATGTTCTAGAACGGTAAAATTTTGCTAGCACAAAGCAGAGAAGACAAACAGATGACTTTAGCAGTGAGCCTGAAAGATGATTACCATAATTCAGAAATTAAAAATATAAATCATCGAAGAAAAATAGTCTCTTAATCTGGAGAAAGCATGGCCTGCTCATGTAAAAAGTGTTTATTATAACTAAGCCATGTACAAAAGTTATAAAAATAACTCGTACTGACTTCAGGAGGCTTTAGTTCCAATTTAATGATATTAAGATATAATTTCAGAGATTCTGTATCATATATTAAATGTTCCAGCCATAAAATCCAATCTACAGCTAGTTTTCATCTGGTAATCCTGGACAGTGTCTTGAAAATGGATTAAAATAATAGCCTAGCATTAAAGTGTGCTGAGTCAATCTCTGAGAAAGTCTTTAAGAAATACTTTATTTCAAATAGTAATATGACTTCATATGGCTTCTTTCTATAGAACTGTATTGGTTTTGCATGGCCTGATCTAAGTAGCTTCTGTGAGGAGCTGACAGAAGCTTCCACCATGTTCAGCAGAGCCAATGCCTGAAGGCTCCGGGTATGAACATGCTGCTGACCAAGGCTGGGCAAATTTGAGATGATGGTAGTGCCTCTGTGATGACATATTTAAGAAACAAATCAAAGTCACAGTGTTTTTCTTCTAGTCAGAGAAGAGGAGGAGGTGAGAACATGTGAGGGAAACATGGAGACACCAAGGTCAGTGGAGAAGGAGGGGGAGGAGGAGGTGCTCCAAGTGCTTCCAGGTGATTCCTCTGCAGGCTGTGGTGAGGACCATGGTGAAGCAGCTGTGCCCCTGTAGCCCATAGGGATCCAGGAAGATGCAGAGATCCACCCACAGCCCACGGGGGAAGTGCCCACAGTGGAGCAGGTGGATGCCTGGAGGAGGCTGTGACCCAGTGGGAGACCCCGTGGAGAGAGAGGGCCCCTGCTCCCAGGCTGGAGAAGCCTGTGCTTGGAGGACTGCACCCCATGGAGTGGTGACCCACGTTGCAGCAGTTTTGGGAGCACTGCTGCTTGTTAGAGTGGACCCATGCTGGAGAAGTTCACAGAGAACTGTCTTTCATGGGAGGGACCCCACGGTCTTGCTGGAGAAAGACTGTTCTCCCTGAGCAGCAGAAGAATCCCTCAGGTTATACACTGACTAAAGCCCCATGCCTTGTCTCCCTGCACTGACAGTGGGAAGCAGGGAGGGACTGGAGGAAAAAAATGTTTCAGAGGCATATTTTACTTCTCATAGTCCCCTAATTTTGTTAGTAATAAATTCACTTTGTACCTTTAAGCTGAGCCTTTTTTGCCCTTGTGCTGTTTTCTCCCAGTCCTTATCTCAACTCGTGAACCATTTGGTAATTCTTTTTCTTTGCTCTGCCCAGCTGTGGCACAGAAAGGTGAACAAGTGGCTTTTGTGGGTGCCTGGCATTGAACCAGTGTTAAACCATGACAGGAACCCAAATTTGCATGGACAATTTTCTGGGGAAAAATAAAGGTGTGGAACTAGTGGTTCATCTAGTGAAGTGACAATAATTCGAAAAAGAGAAGTGGATTGAAAATATGTCCTTAAATTCAATGACTGCTGTTACATGGAAGTGCGTTTCACATGACAGATCACAGACAGCATGCATATTTTTAATGGTTTTAAATCCATCTACAACCGCAGATACTATGACAGCTTTTTGTTTGTAAAGATATATATGATAAATACCAGGTCAGGAAAAAAAAACCAAAAACAAACCAACAAAAGACCCCAAAAGACACAAGAAAGCAAAAAGTGAAAGTAACCCCAAATCTTTGAAAGTAAGTATAAAAATTGTGTTATTTTGCTTTTCAGTTTGAGCTGTTTTTAAATTGAAATATATTCCCTCAAATTGGATATAATATTACTTTCCTAAGCTAGCTGATTCTTTTAAACTGAGTGGTGGAACAATTAGTAAAGCAAGGGTTCAGAGCAATACTTAAAGCTAAGACAATAAGAAACAAAAAATAAATCTTTAACTGTGGTCTCCCTCCTGACAGTAATGTGAAAATTCAGAACTGACTTCTCAAGAATGACATGGACGATGTGGGTTTACTCACTTCCACTGAGACATAAAGCTATACTTATGATAGGCTTGTAGCTGAGTCCTAAAACAACTTAGGATCAAAGTGTTGAAGATTAAAGACTTTAAAAAAGGAAATTTATCATTTGGGGAAAAAAAAGAGAAGAAATCTATAGTAAGTGGGAATCCCCACGCCATGATTTCTTCTTCTTTCCTTTAAAATAAAAACATATTTATAGGTATTGTAATAAAAAAAACCAGCACCACAAAGTTCCGCTTCTTCTAGTATTTTTTGTTTTTTTAGTTACCTTACTATATTTTGTTAGTGCAGAACCTCATTATAATTGTAGTTAAGTTGTGTTAAGGACTTCATGTTAGAACCACATATAAAAATCTGTCAGATCTACATGTGAAATGACTTTTAATTCAGGTAGCTATGTGTAAGAGTTTTGTACAAATACAGTGATGTTGTGGATCTCCATTGGATAGTATATTGAAGCTGTACTACTGTTTCTGAAATAATACTCTTCTCTTTACTTTGTATTTCTTCAAAATTGACCAAGAAGACGAACCCTGCATGAGTCCTTTTAATGCATTGACACCCAAATAGAGAAGTTGGTAGACAGAATTTTTCATTATCTGGAATGGAGATTTAAAAATATGTCCATCCAGAATTTTGTTGAAGCAAAACTTGGTCGGTCAGGTGTGAATCTTCGAAGGACAAATGACTGTATTGATTCAGTCATACTATTTAAAAACAATGTCCTTGAAAGGAAATGTCATTTTTTATTTATTTTTAAAGAATGCACATTTGTGTCTACTCATTTCATAGAATAACTTTCTAAGTGATGCAAGTAATTATTGATTTTTTATAAATTTCTTTCACCCCAAACTGCAGTGAAAGTAATAACCATGCTTGGCTATTAAGTCCGTTTAAATGTCACTGTAATGAGTGGCTTACAAAACATTTAATTGTAAACAATGTAATTTTTTTAATACTGCTATTTGGAAAGTTACATTTTTAGTATACTTTTTGAAATGTCATGATTTGCAAAACCTCTAAAGAAACTTCAGTGAACTCAATTTTAACATTTCTAACTCAGGCCATCCTGTGACTAATCTGATGGTTTCCTTAGAACATGTCATGGGAATCTTAAAGAAAAAATATTGCAATCAGGCCAGATGATCCCCAGGGACAAAATAGAACCATAGCTGTCAGAAATTTCACATTAAGACACTGAAAAGAGTGGGAAAATGTTATTTTTTACTAGTCTTAATCTTTTATGGGTGAGGGGAAAAAAGCAATTTTGCTCCTTACTTTTTTTCTGTAATGATTAGACCAGGAATCAGGATGAAAATCAACATGTGCAAGGTCTTAAGAATGTTTTCATACATTAAGTTGAAATTTTAAACACCGATTAATTTCTGCAAGGCATTCTGAAGAAGTCTGGGTATTTGGGGAATTTTTTTGCAGATACTAGATCTGCAAGATTGAAGACTCCATTCTGCCATGCAAAATGATGTGTCTTTTCTATTAAACGTGCTTTAGTTTTCAATTTTAAAATCAAAATTGCTCATGTTTTGATTGATCCATTTTTGTTGCCTTATATTTGACTTCCTCCTTTCCTTTCTGTTCACTTCTGGGAGAGTGAAAATAAAACCTCCGCTATTTTTATGAAATCAGAAAACTGTGTTTACTTAGAGATATAGCAAATCAAATGTAGACTCAAACATTTAGAGTCAAATAGTCATTCAGACTAATATGTACAACCAGTTAAAACCTGACTTCTCCACTCCAAACTATTTCTGTACTTCAGTCTCCAAGTTATTTCTCATTTTGTATCCCATTTTATTCAGAGATAGCAACCAAACTTTAGCATACATTTACCAACTTTTATTTTCCTGCTTAAGGTTACTAGCTAAGGTTTTGGTTTACAACTATAATTAGTGTTATAATTACTTTTGTGCATTATTAGAAATTCTATGAGTCGCAAAAATTAATATGAAGAATACGTGAAAGGTAATGCTCAATATAATTAAATATTGTTATAACTTTTATGGCATTTTGTAGAGCTCAGCAGGCATTCATATATATAGATTTTCCATGTGATCAGAAGTGATTTTGTGTTTCAGTTAGTTTCATATTTAAGGGAAGAGACTGTTTTAGAGAAATTAATCAAACTACTTCTGAAACTGAATTTTCTATAATATTCTAATATGATACTCCATCCTCTCAGGCCTTCATTGGAATCTGTAATTTTTTTGTACCTCTTATTTTTCCATGCTTCTCCTTTGCTGTTTCTTTGATATTAAATTACTGCTTCCCTCTGATCATACAGTGTTCTGAGACAGATAAAAGAAAATCATAAATTCAAGATATCAAATTCTTCTTTGCTAGTCTGGCTTGAGACAAGTTGATTAGGCAATTTATGTCTTCTTTGTTTCAAGCATGAAATTCTATTGTAGAAGTAGCTTCCAAAGAAATTAATTCCCTTATGTAGATATTATTCTCATGCTTGTATCTTAAATTTCTGTAACTTGTGGGATTTAAACTTAAGAGCCTAAATAAAGCTAACACATTTAAAATACAATTTTGTTTTGATATCATATCACTCTCAACTTACCTAATTCTGATAAAGAAAATAGTAGCTATTCACAATAAGTACAGTAAAAAAAGGAATAAAAATTTTAACCAGTGACATGAAAGACATAATCAAGATGTTTTCTAAATATTCAGCACTCATAATATCAGGGTAATTATCAATTTATGTATATTTTACCACTACCTCTTAGAAAAAGTGAACTGAGAATATGAGTTACCAATTTAACACAAAAAAAAAAAAAAAATAAAGGTAAAATAAACATATTAGTTCAGGTGGATATAAAATTATGACAGATGTAGAAAAATGCTTGTTGCATTCCTAGTTCTAGGTTTATATCAATAATTTTTTACTGAAACTCAGAAACAAATTACATTCAACAGAATTAATTGGCCCAAGCAGGAGTGAGAGTGGAAGTGTAATCAAGAGACTGAAACTTGAATAGAGACATAAAAATTATTCATACTTAGCCACACCTTTTACAGAGAAAGTTTTTGATATAAAAGTGTCTTTCTGAATATGAAGTGTAAATAATCACTTCATGTTTTCTATCAGGAAAAAAAATATTGAACCATTTTCTCATTAAAATCCTTTTTAGCTTCTAGAGGAGAAAATGGGGATTTTACACTGAATGAAGTCAGGTACACCTGGTCAATCCATATCAAATTTGATAAAAACCGATATTTTTAAATGAATTTTATAATGGTACAGTACGCTCTTCTCTAATACTTGATATACTCTCATAAATTATCAATTTGAAATAAGTGTTCTGCCTTTTCATATCATTACTGTAATAAAAAGTGTAGAGTAAAAGAATAATGAGATTATGCACCTTTGTTAAAAATATTCAAAATGCCAAAAAAACCCAACTCTATAGAATAAGGTTCAGAAATTCAGATAAGATTCAGAAATTATTTTTGTTTAATTATGCTTAAAACAAAAATATTGCTCATGTATTTATTTTGTTTATATTTTCTGATTGTTAATGTTCATTGTTATCCTTTTTGATATAATAGTTTATATATAACAAGATTGCAAGAAGAAGAACATCCACAACTTCTAAACATTAGGAGATTTTACTCCTTTTTTTCAAAGTCTGTAGGGATATTGTGTTAAATTATACAGAAAATTATAATTAATTATTTTCTTGCTAAAGACAGTAAAGTTTCAGTTTCATTTAAAAAAGAATGTTAATTGATTGCTTTTAAGATGGAAGGTGAGCACACTCATGAATCTGAAAAGGTTTCAGCAAATTTTAAGTAACCATCAAAAATGTTTCCAGCTATCTTTTTTATTTTGAAAGTAAGCAGGAAAATTCCATTTCAGTTTAATGTAAGTCTGTATTTCTTTATTTGGATTAGTTTGTCTTTTTCCTACTGATTCAGCATACTGATTTAAAGATAATCTAGACTTTTGATGGAGGTGATTTTGGAGTTTTGATGCTGAGCAGGTCTTCAGACATGAAGGAGAATAAAACAATCTTAATAGGAAAAGAAATCATTTATGCCATATATCATATCACTAAGATACACTTTTTCTAATCCATTAACATAGGGTTTAAGTGATAAAGCTTTATCTCTTTGAAAAATTTAAAGTTGGGTGTAGCAGAAGATAGATTTTGTACTTGGGAAAATAGCTTTGCTTTAAGACACTTGAGACATATTATTCATATCTTTAAGGTGAGGGGGAAAAAAGGAACCTGTATTTAGTTGGCTCATAATTGTATAAATTAACATGTTTAAAACAAAGTTACAGTAGTCCAGTAGTCACTAATTCATTTCAGTTGTTGTGATAGTCGGGATCTGCATGAGAACAGTCACTTGCTCCATCTCTTTTAGCACTATTTGGCTAGAAAAAAATGAGAGGCAAAGGAAGAATATACAGTTCTTTACCACTCTCTTTCATTCAGATATAGCTGCTGCCATCATCTGTAAATTCTGAATTTTTTCCAATGAAATAAAATCAGGTAGATTTTTGAATTCTGAGTAAGTTCCAACTAGATGATGAGAACAGTGTCTGTACCAATCACCAGTTATGCAAATGCAGAATTACTTTTGACAGTTATTGGAAATGAGCAGAGACAATAGCCTTAGTGAAGCAGACAAATTACAATCACAAAAGAAACGTGGTTCAAAATATCAGCATGAAAGTAAAACAATTGGTTCCAGGAGTTATTAGAAACCTACTCTTGAATTCACTGATGCTTCCTCTCTGTTCATCAGTTCAGAGTTCACTGGGTTTTCTTAGGACAAACAGGGCAGCTCATATCTAGAAAATCCCCTAAAGGGAGTTCAGAGGCCAGTCTCAACTTTCACTTCTGTTTTATGGAAGTTACTTCGGGATCTGAGAGGCTGTGGCAAATTACAGGAACATAAGCTATGTGGAAACGTAAATGTAGCTGGTGATAGAAGCATATTCTGTGACATTCAGTATCGTATCACCTCTCCAGGACAACCAGAGAAATCTTCTGTGATACAAAGTACTGAATAATACAAAGTACATTCTTGTACTCGAGACTATTGAGGACTGTGAACTAGTCTGTGCTGACACTCACTCCCTTTAGAAGGAGAACACTGCTACCACTGCTATCACTGCCAAGAAATCAATGGAATATATACAAATTAAAAATTGGTATTTCTCAGAGTATCTATTGCTGAACAAGGATATTTGGTCAGCATTATACAAATTTTCTCCCACTTATGTCCTCTAGTCACTTCAAAGCACATATTCAGCAAAACCTGTAGCCAGTGCTCATGTTCAGTTGTCTTTAGATCCCAAATCACAAACTACAGTAACATGCACAAAGTTACCAGGAGGCACCAATACAAGGATCACATTTCCTCATTCCAGTCTATGACTTCCTTCTTGTATGGGGAGGAGCAGGCATTGATCTCTTCACTCTGTTGACCAGTGACAGGATCCAATGGAATGTCCTGAAGCTGACTCAGGGGACGTTCGGTTGGATATCAGGAAAAGCTCCTTCCCCCAGAGTGTTATTGGGCACTGGAACAGGCTCCCCAGGGCAGTGGTCACAGCATAAAGCCTGTTCAGGAAACATTTGTGCAATACTCTCAGGCATATGGTCCTGTGCAGGGTCATGAGTTGGGCTCAATAATCCTTCTGGGTCTCTTTACAGTCAACTGGTAGGAATCGAGTGATTCCATATTATTTTTTCTTGGCTACACATACCATTTTCTCTTTTTGGCATTGCTTATTTCTAAGACAAAACATGCTTGACCAAACACAGAATCAAGCATCCCTTTCAAGAATATCAGGTATTAAAACTCTTTAAATAAGAACTTTCTCACAATCCACTCTAAGTTTAGTAACAATACTTACCCGCAACTTAAATTTGGAAACATGAGGTTGAATTATCAGTCATATCAGGCAGCTTATGCTTCCAATGTTGTCAAGTATAGAGTAAGGAGCAACGGTCTGGCCCTTACATAAAATTTGAAAACTACAGTCAAATTATTTCATATCAACTCTCAAATTAAATTTACGGTAAGACCTAACATTTTTAAAGACTCTATGTGAATTGAAAAAGAGAGGAAATATAGTAAACTCAATAAAACTACACATGCTTTTTTCCTAATGGAAGAATAATTCTGGTTTATAAAGTCTGCTGTAAAGGAGAAAAAGTACACAGCCAAGCATATTCTTAAATAGCTCCCAAAAGCTTTAGATCTCTCTTGTGAGAACTACTCAGCAAGAACAGTAAATTTTCAAAAATCTTTTGTGCTATTTTCAATGTCTTAAAAAGTATAATAGGCACTCAATCTTCAGAATGTTCTTTGTTCACAATTAATTTATAATACACTGAAATAGAAGTTACATTAAGCTGATCTTTCCCCAAGACAGAGTTTATGCCTTCACAAACTGTCTAATAAAAGGATGTTTCCCAAATTCTTAGCTTACCTCTTACAGGAGTGATACAAATTGACTTTCAGGGGAAATACATCCCACCTCATGCATTCTATACCTATTAATTTTTTTGATGTTATAGGTCCAGCAAAAAAGTCCAGACTGAAATCTTTCACTTCACCAAGTGATGAAAACCTCTATCTCTAAAGAGTTGATTTACCAACATAATGAATATAACAAAGATTAAGCTTTTTCTGTATGGTGTGGGAGCTCTAAAACCATGTGGAAATTCTAATTCAGAAATAACACTGCCCCTGCTGACAGCTTCTTTTGAGACACTATTTAAAATTATTTTAAATTTCAAATGTCCCTGACTAGACATCTACTTTCTTACAACTTAGCCTTGCATGTATCTGTATATAATTTAAATTTGTAATTACAGAAAATTAAATAAGTGCATCCAGTAGGTTTTAAATTAAAACTACATGGTTATAACTTTGAATATTAGCTCACTGTTCTTGGAGACAAGCATAGTGAGAGTTAATATTTTCCGACTCCACACCTTCATTTTATTATATTTGCGTCATTTAGCCTCCCCTTAAAAATAGACTCAAAGTATTGAAGGATAGCCTTCTTTTCCTTTGTTGCATCAGATACAGTCTAGAAACAGTCTTAATTTGGAGTAAAAATGCATTATGGGATATGATAAGTTTTGTTTAATATTTAATTAATAATTAATTGCTAGATTGATGTTTTTGTGAGTTTGAGAATGGATACAGAGATAATATTCAACTGAAAATAAATAAATAAATAAATAAAATCAGAAGTCTTTATACTAAGACGAATTCCTCCCATCATCATAGTACATGGCCAATCAATGAAGCACATTAATATATATGCAATTTATAGATAATTCACCAGAGGATGTGATCAGTTATTTGTTTGAGAATTTTACAAAGGCTATTTGAGAAACAAGTGGATAAATACAGAAAATTTGAAAGAAGTAGAAAGGAAAGAAGGCCAGTGGGCCTATAATGGTGCTGAAATGAATAAGCCTGAATTTAATTGTTGACAACACTATGTGACAAACATCTTTAGGGTTAGGTTAAACTCAGTCTGTCTCTGTAGCACATTACTTTATAGGAACATGAGGCACACAAAGATTAAAATACAACATAGTTGTGCAACAGTAGACAAAGGACACCAAATTCCTCTCTGTGACAAATGCTGAATTCAAGATTGTGTGATAATGCATTGTTTTTCTTATTTTCATGGAAACCAGACAGACCTCAGTGAATATTCTGTCACTGTAAATGCTCCTCTGAGTTATCAGTTCTCATGGGCCGTGAATCCCCCCCTGAAGTTCAAATAAAACAGAAAAACTCCCCAAAGTAAACCTATTGTTATGTCTGGGGCTTCAATAATCCTTACTCAGCAATGACATTTCGAGGAGACTGTATGATCATAACTGAAATGTTCTTTACATGTCTGCACTGGTTTCTAGATGATTTCCTGTAGACTTCAAACAATACACAAAGGGATGAGGGATTAAATACCTTCCCTTTTAGAACAGCAGTTGCCCATCATGGTCTCTGGGTGTATTCTTTTCACAAAATGTTCTCCAAGCACAACCTTGAATCCGAAAAAGAGAGCAGGGTCTTTAATGACTCTAATCTATGCTGTGTGCATAAAAGAATGGCTAAATATTTAAATATAGCATTTATTCGCTAAAAATTTATGAGACTTACAGCATTTATTTAGAATCTAACTTATAGGTGCCACGCAAGCTGCATTGTTTGCAGTCTGTTAAGAATAAGGCACATCACCTCCCTTGATCAGAAAAAAGGAAAGACAAGCTTTTGTGCTTTTTCAATCAAAGATAAACTCAGGGAATTTTAGAAGTATCATCAATGAGTTTCTGATAAATTATTAAACTATTAAGCTATTAAACTACTATTATTTTCTTCCTCTCTCTTTCACTCCATTTATTAGTATTGAATTACACTCAGAAGCAGGGAATAGAAAAGTGAAACACAAAGCCCTTGGAGTGTCTCCTGAAATGATCAGCTGTTGTCTTGGTGAATTTTGGTTTAGACATGTCCTCTGTAAATTGGGTAAAGGCCTTCCACTTTTTTTGAATTTGTGCCAAGCAGTTAAGATGGTAACAAAGATGCTACAGAGATGATAATGAATTACTGTCAGTACATCATGTGTCATACTCAAATCTATGCTTGGCTGTTTCTTGTCCCTTGCATATCCATTTGATGATTAAATAAAAATATTTCCTTTCATTTATTTATGCCTTTATTAAATAATTCAATAAAAATGACACTTGGTATTTGTTTTGTCTATCCAATAAATCCATGTATTATAAAAAAGGAGAAGCAACCTGTGTTTATTCTCAAATTGACAGGAGCCTGTGAAGTATTTCACATATCAGAGTCCCAGAAGTGAATGATAAATTTAAAAAGATAAATTATTCATTATTGTAACAGGCTTAAAAATGAAGGCTTATAAACAGAAGGTCCTATTCCAGCAAGGGCGTAACTAGTGCATAAGTAGTTTCATTGAAGTCAGACAAATAAGCTCATGTTTAAGTGCCTTTCTGGATAAAAACCAAAATTAAGAGCAGAGTAAAATTAGAGAATTAATGACTACTTGATGCAAAGTGTGAAAGAAAGCATTGACTCTATAATCAGGGAGCATAACTGATTGATATGATGGGGGAAAGACATTTATGAGACATCACACTTTCTTATTTCAGAAAAGAGTAAGTGCTATGATAAAAGCATAGGGATCCATGGAAAATCTGGAGCTTCAATATAAGGGAATTGTTGTGGTGGACAAAATCCTCCTTTTTTAAATAAAAGAAATATTCCAGTGCCTGCTTCCAAATAGTAGGTTATAAAGTTAAATTTTATCATTACTGAAGGAAACACTCGGACTCATTTGGGAGCTACATGGCAATGTTCTAGAGAAATGAAAAGAAATTAACAACCATTCTTGTGAATCTGAAAGATTACAAGTGATAGAGGTACCATGATAAGCCAAGATAAGCTACTTACACTTAAAAGGATTTGGTCACCTAACAATTAAACACATAAGAAACATGAGTTTTTGCTTTGAAAGCAACCTCAGTGTTCCACCACTGGGAGACATTTGAGAAAAATTTTCAGCCCATTTGTGCTTATTAATTGTTGTAATCCTCCTGAGGCTCGAATCATGCAGCAGATAAGTCTAGAAGAAAAAGCTTAATTCTGTGGGTATGCGTTGTTATTTCACAGCCAACATCTGTCTTCTACTCTTGCAGGGGTGTCAAGAAACCTTAATCAGTTGACAAAATCTTCAGGAATCTTTCGTAGATTCTTCTTATAGAACTTTTGGATTTTATTGACTGCACTATCTTTGTGTGCTATAGGTTTGAGCTCCATCCTCATATGTGAGCTGGCATCACATCCTACAATTCATGTATAGAATACACGTAATGAACAAAAATACTCATCAAAGTCACACATACTTTTTCAAAATTGTATATGTGCTCATCATCACAAAAGTGGGTTTTAGTGATGTTTACAAATTAAAATCATAAGAAATTGGTAAGATATGCCTTGAAGGTGGTTGCCAAGACGTGTAGCAAAATCTTGTGGATTTCTTAGAGTGATGCTTGAAGTTATTTGTCAGGGAAAAGTACAAATATGGAAAAATATATATGTAGATGTTTCACACTAAACCCATGTTTTATCCATATATATTGTTGCATTACACAGATTAAATATGTCTTTTTACATTACTGCATACTGCTCTGGGGTCTCCAGCATAAGAAGGATATGGATATACTGGACCTAATCCAGAGGAAGGCCAAGAAGATAATCAGGAGGAGCTGAAGCACCTCTGCTATGATGACAGGTTGTGAGTTTAGGGTTGTCAAGCCTGGAGGAGAAAAGGCTCTGGGAAAACCTTAGGACAGCCTTCCAGTACCTGAAGGGGGACTACAAGAGAGCTGGAGAGGAACTTTTGACAAGGGCATGTAGTGATAGATCAGGGGGGAATGGTTTTAAAATGAAAGAGAGTAGGTTAAGATTGAATATTAGGAAAAAAATTCTTAATTGCAACAGTGGTAAGGCCCTGTCACAGATTGCCCAGAGATGTGGTTGGCCCATCACTGGAAGTATTCAGGGCCAGGCTGGAGGGGGGCTCTGAACAATGTGGTCTGTTGGAAGGTACCAGGGGGGTTGGAGCTTGGTGATCCTTAAGGTCCCTTCCAATCAGTGCTTTATCAGTCTATGATTTTTCCATGAAGAATAAAGGAAAACTGTCTCTTTCATTGTCTGTTCATTCTCTCTCATCACTTCTTACCAGGCAGTAAGGCCTCACGGAGAACATTTGCACACAACTCAGAAATCACAGTTCTCTGTGTGACCTTCTTGTGTCTCCTCTAGTCTTCATGCAGTGAATCAAATGTGGTCTTGCAGACAAATTTCCTCTAAACATTGAATATATTCTCTAAGCAGAATATATCCCATAGTCCTAGCTAATAAAAGATAAAATAAAAACAGAATAAACAGCATACTTTTATACTTTCGCGCAAAACATCCTGTATTATTAACCTGAATATTTTAGAATTGTCATCTCTGATTCCAGAAAATGAAGTTTGATAGAAGAAAACAGTGTATTGATAAAGCCAAATGGAAAAACAACTTTTTGAGGGGAACTGCAGATACATTACAGATTCATATCTCTTACCTGTATTACAAGAGGGTTAAACAGCTATTCATGCTTGTACAAATCTGGTTTATACCGTCAGTTTTAATTTTATTTCCCCACGCTGAATTAGAATTTTAGTGCACTGCATTAATTTTGGTGTTTCTGTCCTTCCACTCCATTACCACTTGTTGTCTAGGCATCATAGATATCATAGCAAAATATGTTATAGGCTAATGGATCACTTACTGATAGCTCACAATCCCTTATGTACTGACTTCTATAGAAACACCACAAGCAGACCCTCAATTTTTTCAACAGTGGGCAGATGAAAAGGACAGATGTGCCATTCTAGGTCACATATTCAAATATGATTTATCAAGTGAATACTTGTTCATTGTATTATCTGGCTGTAAATAACCGATGTTTTACCTACACTGATAAGTCTTACTACTACAGTTGTGAGTAGTAGGAGTGAGAGCGTGTCCTGGGTTTGCCCAGGAAGGGTCAGTTTTGGAAGTAGAAGGAAGTGATACAACTTCCTTTCTGGAAGGCAGAACTAGTAAGCAGCTAGTTTTGAGTATTGACAGGTATGCAAACCAATTAAAAGCTATTCCATCTTTGAGGAAAAAAAAATTTAAGAGATGGACATCTGGGAAAAGGTGCTTTTATCCTGTTGCTGCCTGAGAACCAGGTCTCCTGCTCTCTCTCTCTCCCATAAGACTGGGCCCTTGCCCACCCCCCCCCCAACCCTTTCAGAGAGAGTGGAGGGGGAAGGGGGTTTGGAGCTGCAGCTGAGTCCTTCAGGATTTAGACACAGGTGGTCTGCAAATTCCAGCCATTGCCAGGCAGGGCCAAGCCTCTGCTCTCGCTCCCCCTCAGCTCAGACACTGAAATTCCACACTCGAACGGCACTGGCAGAGACAACATGATCATTACAAGGCCCTAGAGAGAGATTCACTCTCTCCATGCTTGGATGTGAGTGGTTTTTTTCTGGTTCTTGGGTTTTTTTTCCTTTTTAGGTCTGTTAATAAACTTTCTTTATGTTCTTTAAAGTTTGAGCCTGCTCTGTCTACTCATAATTCTTATCTCCCAGCAAGAATTGGATAAATTCTGGTACGTAAGCTGGCGTTTGGCCAGAAACTTGGATAGGCCAACTCAAACTACTACAGAGTGGAAAGGCCATCTTATAATTGAGAAAAATTTCAGGCAGAAGTACACTTGTGTTTTGAAAAAAAAGTTTATCGTATTATAGAAACTGCTATGAGATGAGATGAAATTAAGTTGAAACATAAACTCTATGAAAGTTACAGAGAGGAACAGAAGAAGATCCGTGTGCAAGCGCATTCAGGATTACCTGTGTGCAAGATGATGCCCTGAAAATGGCTGGAACACTGACTCTTGGTGTTGGGTGCTCTGGAAAATGCAGGCTGGCACACAGAAGAAAACAGAATACTGTGTAATTGACTCTTACCAGAGAGCACTGCTGCAGGATTGTGCATATATCAGTAGTGTATGGTGTAATACACTGGCATTTTGCTGGTAATTGGATAGCAACCTATATAATGTTAATGCCATTATACCATCCAATTTTTTTTCCCATAAAAGAAGAAACTTTTAGTGTGTATGAGCATTTTAATGGCTTTCTACTATTTTCTCTTAATCCTTTTGATTTTTTGGTCCTGTAGTTAAAAGCCGCTTGGATCTGCAGACCAATGAGGCAGCTGTTCCAGTCTCTGATGATAAGCAAAGGGAACTAACTATCAATTTGACATGTAATGCTTTAAGCAGTTTCTTAAAATGCTATATAATTTAAGATTAGCTTTAAAATAAATGTTTTTACCTGTAAGAAAGCTAAATTATTAAAAAAGATCCACAAAGCACTAAAATATCATAACAGGTGACAATATGTGTTTAGGAAGAAATATGAACACCTACAGTTTAATTTCTTCTAATCTTGGTAAAGAAGAGCAAGAATGGATAAAATGGAAAGGAAGGTTGCAGCTACGTCTTTAATCCTCTCCCAGTCAAGAGACTGTTTGGAAGACTGAAAGTGTGCTAAACCTGAAAGCCTAACTTGAAACAGTTTGGTGGATTCACTTCTGTGAAGGTTTCACAATACTTGTCTTTAGCATAACTTTCTCCTCAGTATGAACTTACATTTGGCTGAAACTCTTGGATTTATTGTCCATAAATTGGGAAATTTTGTATATCATGGGCAACAAAGGAATGCAATTTACTTTCGCACATTCTTGGGTGGAACTCAGAGGGTTTTATCCAGCCAAGAAAGAGCCTCTGATCAATCACACCTAGAAAAAGAAAGCTGAATATATGACTATCTATAAAGAAATATTTTATATGAAGTAGTGAATGGCATCATCATGTCTGGTACCACTCCTTTTGAGCTGCTGAAATGTTGAAAAAGAAAGGAACTTTTTGTAACTGCCAACTTCTAGTGGAAATGTGTAACCCCTATAAATCTGTGATGGACAAGTGCCCCCCATATCTGCACCTACCCACCACATAGACATGTAGCAAGAAGCAAGGTAAAATCAGCACAGCAATAGGGAAAATGCATATGTCCTTAAGGACAATTTTTGTGTGACAGGTGATGTGCAGGAAGTTGTCATCAGGTAGAAAAGTCTCAAGGCTTATATCAAGGTGGTTTGGGAACTAAGCCACCAATAGTGGATCCCATCTGACCACTGGTTCTCACCTCTTACAGATAATATCCTAGTGCTGGAAGATATCTACCTTCTTTCTCTAACTAACATTTTTCTTGCAGTTGCTACATACTACAAATTGAGATATTGAAAAAACATAATTTTTATGTTTCTAAAATGAACTAAAGCTAAAAGACAAAAAAGGTAAGCTTAGAAAAATCCATTCCTAAGATTTTTTTCAAAAGATTATGGTTTCTGTCATTTTGTATTCACACATTTTAATATAATTTTAATTGAATACAACGCTAGAATCATACTACATATAAAAGCCAAACCTTTTATTTCCAAAATTCTTTGCTTGTTGTTATTGCATGCTTTAAGTATTTAAAAAATCAGTTCCTTTTTTCTTCAATACAAATGTATAAAATTATTATTTATTATACAAATCACAATATCCATGTCAGAAATTTTTCTCAGATGATTGATCAATGCAGCATTTGCAAAGAAAAGTAGAGATAAGTTATTAGACATAAAAATAAACAATTTTTTAAAAAATCCAAACCTCCTTTAAAAAGGGAAAGACTTAGCTGTATTTGTCAAAACATATTTGGCTTTTTGAGGGACATAATGCCCATAATTCCATTCTGGGTTTTTCTACCAGCAAAAAGATAATTTTGCTATTTTTGTTGGTTTGTGGCTTCACATAGTTGATGACAACCAGGACTATGTAAAAGTGAAGTGAAAAAATATCCCACATGTAATTTAATTTTATCTGCGAAGCCTGAACAGGAATAGAACATTTGGAATTCTTATATTTCCTCAAATTCAAAAGAATGTGGTGTGTCTGAGTGTGTAAAAACATTTACAGTGGAGCAATCTAAGAGCAACATAAATGTTGGGATTAGGATTGCTGATCATAGTATTTCACACCTCTCCATGAAACAAATGTGTTCCAAACATTTGTTGGCTTACATTTTGTTGTGTTAGTTTTAGTTCTTTCTTTTTCCTTTCTGTGATTCCCATGTCACGCCAGACAAATTGAGGTGTGTTCTGAGAGCAACATTCTGAGAGTACATCTGCACCACATTCTTTAATGATACCTCAATGCAAGGTTATTTTCAATGAAACTGTAATGGTGGGGAGCTTGGCATACCTGAGTAGTGTTCCAAGTCCCACAGACAAATAGTTGGAATTGACTCTGTGCTATGGGTGTAGCAACAAGTGTGTTTTAGATTTAATGCAGTATGATGACAAAAACAACAAACTTACTTCTGCCAGCAATGAGAACATGTGCTGAAAGACTTTAAGAGTAGGAATTAATAACAAAAACACAAAAAAAAAATTCCAAAATACACACCAAGGAAAAAACCCAACAAAACCAAAAAGAACACTCAAACAAACAATGTTGAAAACCAGTCAGCATGAAAAAAACTATTTCTGTGCTCTGCTTAGGTAGAATATACCTTTGTATAGGTAGAAAATTTTGTGGTGAAAACTAATGAAAACATTCTCATTTCTGAAAACTGATGAAAATATTATTAGCAGTTTTTTTAGATTTCTTCAAAAATATTTAGCTTAGAAATTGAAAACAGAGGCATATTTTTGTAATTTATAAAACTGTCATAATTTAATGTGTTATTTTATATTGATCAGATAGTCTTCAATTGGCCTAATAATGATAATAAACTTAGCTTCCATATTATGACTTTAGATTTTATATTGAGGTGAAAAGAGAGTTCCATTTTTCTGAATTCAGTGGGTTGATTTATCACTTGCATAGTTATTACTGGCAAATATTGCTTACATATGTAATACGGTTATCTATTTATAGTAGTTTATGAGGGGCATATGTGATAGTGAGTGTTTGGAGAGGAAAAGGATGGGATATCAGAACAAGAGCAGGAAGAGATAAATTATCAATGCATACATTTAAAAAAAATTGAATAAAATCTTTCAACAGTCACCATCAAGCCTATGAAATGAATTGCTTTTGAATACTTTTGTAGCAGATGTCAGCCATCTTACTTATCACTGAACAAGCTACATTTGAACTAAGCAGTTCAGTATCACATTGAGGGATGTGGTTGCTGATTGAACACAGGTGTAATGGTTGATATACTGCCACACAGTCTAATGTTAACCTAAGATCTTTGTTGAAATACTTATTACTGATGGCACAAAATGTAATTGCTAATTTTCTGCCTGAATGGTTACATATTTTCTCTAAATCTTAAGAGTTATTCATCCTTTTTCCACTGCCCGTTTCTCAGAGTTTAACGCAGATGTGTCACTGGTCCACAGACCAGTAATTGAACCTGTCACTTGCAATCTACTGACTTCATTCCTCAGAAATGTATCCAATGCTTCATTCACTTTCCTGCTTATTTTTCTCTAGGTATCAAATGTCCAGTTTAAATTCAAGTTAACAGATATTAACTGTTTACTTTTCAAATCTGTGGTCACAGAGCAAAATATTCAGAAGCATTCTGGCTAGGATTCATTGAAGAGCTCTTGTTCAAAATAAGCTGTCCCCTACTAGGCTAATCTTCATAAATGAATCAATTAAGTTGCAGAACTTGGAGTAAAACTAGGTATAAGATACTATTCAATAATGTGGCTACACAAAATTAAGGCCCACTAATTTTTTTTTAGTCTTCATGACATCTGTATTACATTAATGATTTTTGTCTAAATGGATTACTACAGTTACACAGTTTTGGTGCACAGTGCTTTGACTGTTAATACAAATTTATAACAGAAGTTCTTTAAAGTAATCAGAACCACTCAGTAAAATAACCTTGAGGTAATTACCTACATAATAATAATAGGGTGTTTTTAGGCTGTAGACTACTGTACAGGTGAGTCTGTACAGGTGAGGTACCTTTAAAAATTCATATTTGATAATATTCATTATTCAATGATAACCGAGGCAAGAAAACTGAAAAAGGAGAATTACTAATGGCACATGATTCAAGCAGAACTCATGCTAGTGTTCTCAAGAAGAAACTTTCTGAATTGCTCAAGAATGTTCAACTCAAGTTTATCTATCTATCTGACAGTGTAAAAAAATCAACTCAAAAAAATACTGAGGCAGTACAGACAGCCAAAAATACAGAACAATACTGCATGCAAATGTCTAAAAATTTATTTTTGAAGTATTGCATTTGGCGGATGTTTCACTGCCTCATCACAAATATATAGACCTGCACAATGGTGAACATTTAAAGGCGTTATCTATACAAGGTTTGAAATAGTTAATATTGACTGAATGGATTTCTTTAGCATGAATTCAGTATCAATCTTGGTGACTGTCAATCACTCACCAAGAATCTGTATGTCATAAGCACAGAAGAATCTCTCAAATTCAAGCAAAGATTCTCCTGCCTCAAGAGGCATGCCTGCTCAAAGGGCAAGTCACCCGGCATGAAATATAGTTACAATATAGAGAGAAACTGGACTCATCCAAAAATCTGTTATTGTTGCTATGAAATCTCTCCACCTGGAAAAGAACCCTGAGAAGCATTTCACCTCCAGAGGAGAATACCCCCATGCAGCCACACTGCCTAGAAATGAGAGCTCAGATGTTCACCTAGGCTGGGTTATTTGCAGAATAAAATGGATAGTTCATAATTAAATTGCATGCAGTGGGAGACATATCCACAAGACTCCTTGTGCCCACAACTTTCTATGTTCCTAAATGGGTCTTGGAAAAGCCACACACTATTGATGTGTTAATTTCATGATCAGTGTTCCAAGCTCAAGAACATGAACGCTCACTGGGTCACTCTGCTTCTTTGTGGGTTTCCTACAGGAGTGCTTTGCACTTGTATAGCTTGGGATTTTACCTCCTTTGAAACCTGTACCAAACTGATGCTTGTTTAGTTACGGGGTCCAGAGCATCTGTCACATTACAAAATACTAAAAACTGTCTGAAGGAAAGACAGAAGAAATTTAGTAATAGAAGTATACTGCAAGGCTTAATGAATAAAAAAAGACACTAATATTTCCCAATGTTTCTTCTACCCTATTTTTGAAAGACAGTATTTCACAGCAGTAATACTATCTATGAATACATTTTTTTTTAAGGCACAGAACATTAACTGTAATGTTATTTAGAGAAGAATCCCTTAGTCTTCTCATGTTAAAACCTTCTGTCACTCTCTCAAAATGGGTATATACCCAGTGGTTGGACTATTTGGAAATGCTACCTTACATGGGAAACTTCCTCAAGAACCATATACATCACTTTGAAAAGTACTACCAATGACTCTGAGAGGTGCAAAAATCCATACTTGGACAGCACTTTCATACTATAAAGGCTTTATTGTAGGACGAGATCTTTTACCACTTTCTAATTAAAAATTTTAAGCTTAATTGAATTGAATCTAAATAGCTTGGAGTAGGTGGGGTTGACTGATATATTGCACAAAGGAAAGATCACAGTGTGGAACCAAGGAATGTACTCTTTTTCATATAATTTATTATATTTTTAATTTGTTCTTTTTTACTAAATTTGGGATTTTTTCAGCAATTTTAAGAATGCAGAAGACAAAGGAATATGAGATGTAAAGGTCTAAGACATGGTGGCATCTTGAGAGACTTCAATGCAAACAGACAATTCAGACCAAATAAATGTAGAACTTAGGTTATGTTCTTATTTAGTTGAAATGTTTTTAGTTATACCACGGGATTAAAAGTGCAGGTTTTGAAATAAAAGAAGATAGGTTGAATCAAATTTTAATTTTGATAAATTTTAATCATTTGTGTTTGGATCTCAAATGCGGAAGAAACTGCTGATGCAGAATTGTTCCTATTTTTTCTGCCAGTTAGCTGTTTCCTACCAGGGTGAAAAAAAGCCTTATCAAACAAAGTATCCCTGGTTTATATTTAATTGTACTACAGCACTGCACATTCTCTGCCATTCGCAATGAGTGGTGCTATGGTGAGGGTAAGATATTTTCTTCTTCCATTCTTACACTAGGTAAGCTAATCTTTTTGAAAAGTTAGTAACTCATTATGGTAAGGAGAGATTTTCAAAGTCAGTTAAGCATTTCTTTAGCGGTATTTATCCTGAGATTCTTCAGCTTCTGCAAATTTTGCACAAAACTCTTCAAAAATCATCAAACACCAGGCTCCTGATTTGCCAGGCTGACTGTTGTCATCTTTTTCTGAAAAGATGTAATGTGCACTTGTAACACTCTCCAAGAAGTTTGAAAGGGAAATTCTAATTGTATGTGCTCAGTTGTGGGAATTTGTGATCTGGCACAAATGACATGACAGCAAGAAGACCAAGCTACAAGAAGGGATTAAACTCACTGAGGGAAGATGTCAGAGACAGAAAAGATTCTTGCGAGGGAATAAGGTTTCTTTTCATATTGAGATAATAAGATTTGTCGGCATTGTCTTGCAGCCATCCTGGAAGGGAGCACTCAGGATCCCAAACTCTCGGCCCACTATTAAGCAGCAGAGCTGGACCAGGGGATGGGCCCATGGTCGGGCTGAGGTACACTATAAAACTGATTTCAGGATTGGTGCTGTTTGCAAGTATATCCTTATCTCTAAATTGAAGAAGTACAGATTTGACAGATGGACCACTCAGTGGATAAAGAATTGCCTGGATTGTTGCACTTAAATAGCTGCTGTCAATGACTCCAAGTCAAAGCGGACATCTGTAGTAAGTGGTATTCTTCAGGGCTTGATATTAGGGTGGGTCTTTAACTTCTTTTTCAGTAACATGGACAGTGTGATCAGTGCACTCTTTGCAAGTTCATTTGCAAACACCACCACCACCAAGCTATGTGGGAAGGGATATTAGGAAAAGGGACCTTGACAGGCTTGAGAGTTGGTCCCATGTGAACCTCATGAAGTTCAACAAGGACAAGGACAAAATCCTGCATCTGGTCTGGGGCAACTCCAGCTCAAATACAGCCTTGAAGGAGAATGGAGTACCTAAGGGGCCCTAGTGAAAGCTGAAGACAGATTTTTTACAAGGGTATGTAGTGATAGGACAGGGAACAATTACTTGAAACTGAAAGAGGATAGACTTAGATACTAGGGAGAAATTCTTACTATTAGAGCAGTGAGACCCTGGCACAGGTTGCCCAGAGAAATTGCGGATGCCCCATCACCTGGAAGTGTTCAAGGCCAGGCTGGATGCGGCTCTGAGCAACGTGGTCTAATGAAAGGTGTCTCTGCCCATGGCAGTGGAGTTGGAATGAAATGATCTCTCAAGTCCCTTCCCACCCAAGCCATTCTATGATTCTGTAATTGATTGTATGAAGCCTATATAAGGAAACTCTGACACATCTTGGTAGACTCTATGTCAAACAGCTTGATGTGGTAGAATTCAGCCCAATATATGGTTAGGTAAATTTTCTTTTTTATATTTAAGCACTAATATGTTTTTAATTCACCTTGAGGTGGACCATAAAAATTCCCAACATGTTTCCCAAAACAATTTTGCGTTTAAGTATATATTTCATGGCTAGATCACATTCTGTGTGCTCTGCCTATGTGTGCTCAGAGTTTTTATGATTATGAGAACCTGCCTAAGTGTCAGCCTCAAACCTAACCAAATGGTTTTATTTGAATATTGTCATCACAGCTTATTTGCTGATGGTAGGCTTGCATCTAATCATAAAGTGAATGGTGCTAATTAAATAGTCAGTCTTAACATTAACATCCTTTGTTTCACTGGTAATGAATCCAGCTATATTAAATGCCCAATAAAAGTCTTCCACATGCACTATTTGCAATATGAAGTATTCTCCAACCTTGAAAAAACAGTCTTTTTTTTTTCCTTTTTAGTTATTCTGTGTAATTTATAGAGTTTGCACTGATGGTTAAGAAATGTAGCATATTTAATTAACATCTTTTCTGCCCTGAAAGACTTTAATTTAAATTCTCTTTTGTTTTCAAATGGAGAAATAAATATTGTGTCCTGATTTTAGTTCCTAACACATATTTAACCGCACTAGTCCCCAAATTTCAAAATTCAAATCTGAATGACTGACAGAATTCATTAACTTAAAAAATTATTTATTTAGTATTTACTTTGAACTAAACCTTATAAAAATAAAATTTGGTGTTAAAGGGGAAAGCTAATCAGTTCTGATTAATAGCTGAACAATAATATCAACAAAAAATATTCTGAATGAATGATGCTGGAAAATCTCATTTTGGGTATTTTAAGTACATTGTGATCTATTCAGTTAAACAAGGATGACCTGAGAAGATAGAAGTCATTCTTAACACCAGAAATTAATATATGGTTTAAAATCAGACAAATAGAGGGCACCCGTGCTTTGCTGATGATGTATAGACAATAGAAAGGAGAAGGCAGAATAATAGTAAGAAAGAACTCCAAATCCCAAAGATGTTTGCTTTCACAGACACCTCTAGAAAACATTCCACAGCACAAGTGATGACACTTCCAGAGGGGTCTTTAAATAAAGTTGAATCAGAAAAGTAAAAATAAACCCCACCCCAAATAATTTTAAGATAAAATAATTTATAAAAGATAGAGACAGGTGAATCCTTGCCTTCTTATTTCATAGTCTCATTTCTCTTTGCTTGTCTTCATGCTTTTTGTAGGTATGTCTCTCCTACACAGATCTATAGATAGATCTATAGATGTAACTATGCAAATTCAAGTAGGGGTGAATTCATCCACACAAATGAAAACCATTACATAGTAGATGATATTTTGTACATGCATACCAAAACACTTTTTTTTTTCCTGAAGGTTGTTTAACTACATTTGCAAACAGACAACAGCAGTAAAAGATTTTTAATATCATTAGGAAATAAAGGTTTGATACTATAGCTCCTGATTTAAACAGAGCTTGTCTTGATCAGCAGTTCAAAAGCTATTTTGATTAGACCTTTCTTAATCAAACAGCATAGCACAACTGATTTTACTAGTCATTCTCATTTATATTTCTGTTGGTCAATTCTTGGTTTCCAACAGAAAGCAAATTTGTATTGTGAAGATGGAGTGAAATCTTTGTTGTGACAGCAAAATTTCTGTAACAAGCATGATCTTCTCTGACGAGAATTTAGTAAATCTTTGTATAATTTTTTCAAGATCAGATGATGATTTTTACTACTTATCAATTTTGGATTGATTTACAGGCAAACTATATGCCAAAGAACTCACAAAATGAAGTCGCAAACTTGATAGAAGTAATGACTCCTTTGCTATTTTCCAGAAATTTCACTGTATGACAGATCTCTTTAGGTACAGTCAGAACACGATGGGATGTAAGTTAGTGGAAGATGCTCTGTAGTAGAGACATAGAACAGTAGCTTGAATTACCCTTTCAATTTTGAACTTCACATATTTGATATTCAAGGATGAACATGATTCTTTCAAACTTTCTTTGCTTTGGCTCTTCTGCAAGACAAGATTATTTTAAAATTTGGGCTTTAGACAGCTTCTTAGATGATCTTAATATAATTTTGATGTGTATTTTTCATAATCAGTACATCACAACCTAGAATAATAGAGTGAGAATTCTTTTTCCACTAGATCTCTATCTCTCTTGACTACTGGATATCTCTTCAACCCTAGAAATCTCATTTAATAGAGAGGTAATTCAACTCTAAGGAGGATAGCAAACAAAATAGAATTACCATCAGGATGCAGAAAGTAGTATAAAAGAAGAAAATTAAGATGGATAAATATGTATAAATTAGCCAAGAAAATGAGGGAAATAGCAGTCAAGGTGTACTGTAAGCACCAGAGGGAATTTATTAGTTTTTGAGCAGTTGGAAAATTAAAATATTTGAGTACTAGGAAACACTTCTTTGATTGTTGAACATATTAATCCATTTAGAATTTACCAGGTAGAATGTCAGAAAGTATGGAAGTCTGGCAGAGTCAACCATTAGAAAATGTATATTAAATTTTTCATCTTTGTTAAGCATGATTGTCATTTATTAGAATTAGGAATTGTCAAAGTCAGTGAACAAAGTTTTCTAGCACATCCTAGAGTACCTCATTACTTCTAACTTATAAGTTTAACAGTGATTCCAACAAAGGGATATTTAGAGAACAAGCAGAAAGAATACTGGAAGCTCCAGACCCCACCAGAAAATAAGGAATTAAAGAAACAACAACAAAAAAAAATACTTGGAACCAAAACTGTTTCATAGAAAATCTGCCAAGATTGTTTTCTAGGAAGCATACCAAGATGTTTTTAAATTTCTGAAGAAGAAACACAGAGCTTTACTGTGATTATCAACTACTATTGAAAATTAAGTGATATAATGGTACAGAAAAGTAGGCATGTCTAAATGTTGAGAAAAATACTGACAGAACAGCAGGTAAAGAGCAAATCTACACTCTTTGAGTTTACAGACATCCCTCCTTTGTCCTAGCCCTTGTAAAGTCCCTCTCCAGTGTCCTTATAAGCCCTCTTCAGGTACTTAAATGCTTCTCTAAGGTCCACCCAGATCCTTCTTTTCTTTAGGCTGAACAACCCAAATTCCCTCAGCCTTTCTCAAAGGAGAAGTGCTCCATCCCTCTAATCATCTTCATGCTATCTCCACAACTTACTCCAACAGTTCCATGTCCTTCCTGTGCTGGATACAGCACTGCAGATGGGGTCTCACCAGAGTGAGGCAGAATCCCCTCCTCCCCCTGCTATCCATGGGGCTTTGGATCCAGCCCAGGACACACTTGGCTTTCTGGGCTGGCAGTGCCTATGGCTGGTTCATGTCCAGCTTCTCACCCACAGCACCCCCAAGTCCTGGGCAGGGCTGCTCCCAATCTGTTCATCCCCAGCCTGGGCTGGCACCAGGGGTTGTCCTGACCCCACTGCAGTAGCAGCAGTTGGCCTTGTTAAACCTCATGAGATTCTCATGGGCCACTGCTCAAGCTTGTCCAGGGCCCTCTGGATGGTATCCTTTTCTTCTGGTGTGTCAACCACACCACTTGGCCTTGTGTCACCTGCAAACTTATTCAGTGTGGACTCAATCTCTTAATCTGTGTCATTAATGAAGACATTAATAAGCATTTGTCCCAATTCAGACCCCTGAGGGTCACAACTTGTCACAAGGCCTATCAGAACACAGTCATTAAGCATTACCGTCTGGATGTGACTTTCTAGTCAATTCCTCATCCACTGAACAATCAGTTTTCAAATCCTTCCTTCGAGTTAGAGAGGATGTGGTGTAGGACCATGTAAAAAACCTTACAGAAGACTATAGCTCTTCCCTTGTTCACTGAAGTAGTCATTCCATCGCAGAAGATGACTAGGTTGGTTAGGCAGGACTTGGCCTTGGTGAAGCCATGCTGACTTTCCCAAATCACTTCCCTCTTATCCATGTGCTAATATTTAGAAGGATCTGTTCATAATTTTCTCAGGCACAGAGGTGAGGCTTTCAGGTCAGTAGTTCCTGAGCCTTCTACCCTTTTTAAAGATGGATACAAAATTTCCCTTTTCCAATAAAATGGAATTTCACCTGATTGCCACAAATTTTCAAATGTCACGGAAAGTAGCTTGGCAAGCACATTAGTCAGTTCTATGAGGACTCTACGATGCCTCTCATCAGGTCCCATAGATGCATGTGCCATCAACTTCCTCAGGTGGCCGCTAACCCGATTTTCACTTCCAGTGGGAAGCATTTTCTTCCCTCAGTTCCTGTCTTGCAATCCACCCACTCAAGAAGTGTGGGAAGAGAAGTTGCCATTGAAGACTGAGGAAAAATGTTGCTGAGTACCTCAGCCTTCCCATCTGTTGTTTCTAGTTTGACAGCCTTCTTTCTTGGGAGTGGGGCATGGCTGGGTGTACATCTTCTTTGATCTTCCTTTTCTGTCTAACGTATCTGTAGAACCCTTCTTGTTATTTGTAGAAGGACCTGCAGCTCCTTCTTGGGCTTCTTCATTCCTTCCCAACACAACTGAACATTGCCCCCACACTCTTCCTAGGATACCAGTCCTTGCTTCTACCTCCTGTACATTTGCTTATTGCCCTAAAGTTAGACCAGCTCAGCCATGCCAGTCTCTTGCCTTCCTTGCCTGATTACTTGTGCCTCCAGATCACTGGTTGTCAACAATGGTAGAGGTCCTTAAGGACCTGCTTGGTCTGTTCTCTTCCCTTGCCCTTGAGAGCACTTTCTCTGGAGGTTCCCTTGACTATCTCCTTGGAGAGCTGGAATTTTGTTTTCCTAAATTCAGGGTCCTGACATTAGTCTTTGCCTGACTTACATCCCTCAGGACTGCAAACTCTACCAGTTCATGATCACTGGAGCCCAGGCTGCCTCCAGTCTTGGTGTCTCTGATTAGTTCGCTGCGTTGGTGACCAACAAACAGATTCAGTATCACATGTCCTCTGGTTAAGCTACTACCTGACTTAAGAAGTTACCCACCACACACTCCATGAGTCTCCTAGATTCCCTAAAGCTCATTGTGCTGCTTTCCAGCAAATGTCTGGAAGTCTCCCAGCAGGAAAAGAGACTGAGCCTGCTCCCTTCTGCAGCTGAAGCAAGAAGGCTTTGTCAACAAGCCCCCATTTATCAGGGGCCTGTAGTAGAAACCAACCATGAGGATCTCTTTGTTGCCTCAGTCTCTGGAGCAATAAACAGCTTTCAATTTGCTCATGGCTCTTCTCAGCTCTTCTCACTCTTTCCATCTTTTGATTCAGAGAACAAGTCTACACCTGTAAAGGTAGCCCTTAGGGACATAACTCCTGTTTTTCTATTAAATTTAAGGTTACCATGTCAATGATTGATGTGACTTATGAATTTGCGTTAACGTTTCTCTCATTACTAAATTCAACATTTTCATGCTTGTTGTAACAGCAGCAGTCAAAATAGATTTATGCCACCACATTTCTACAGTTGTCCCACCCCAGTCAATTCAAAGTGAAACAATTTCTGCCTTTTAGTGTTATCCAGAATAGACCATGGGGTATCTTCTGCACAAAACCAGAAAACACTTTAGTGAAGAACATTAGACAACATACTTTATAAAAGGGTTTTTTCTTAGAGTTATCTAGCCTAATTTAATATAAGTAGGTAAAATAATTCATTAATTCCAAAGGAATCTCCAAACAGATGTTAAATGCATTTCACCAGTTTAAAGGAAAATTACCTTCAAAAAAGGCAATGCACCTGTTTTATTGCTTCTTTATGCTTTTGGGGTTTTTTCGGGGTTTTTTTGTTGTTGTTTTGGGGTTTTTGGTTTTATTAGTTTGTTTATGGTTTTTTTTGCTTTCTAGGTACCATTATTTTTCTTTACTATATGGTTTTAATGGACTCCATCTGCAGATGTACACTTAATTCCCCTCCAAGCCTGTTTCATTTATTTTCATTCTGTATTTTGCTTTGCTTATATGATTTTTTATCTTATTTATTTTCTGCATCTCTTATTTATGTGTGCAAAATAATTGAGAAGAATTTTAAGAAGATGCTAAACTAAATTAAAATTTTTCCTATGCATTTTCCTCCATTTCCAAATTTTTTCCTCCATTTTCCTTTAATGATTTCCAATAACCTTACATTGTCTGCAGAAACTTATTGCTTACTTACTCGCAGGGCAGCCTTCATTTTACCCATGTATTAAAACAGCTGAGCTACTGAGAATATTTAAAATATGATCTTCATCTGAATAGATGAAAAATTCTCAGTAGATAGCTTCTGCAATGGGTGTATCATCTCCTGTAGGAAAAACTTAAATGCTC
This sequence comes from Petroica traversi, assembly GCA_025920805.1. Taxonomy (NCBI): domain Eukaryota; kingdom Metazoa; phylum Chordata; class Aves; order Passeriformes; family Petroicidae; genus Petroica; species Petroica traversi. The sequence goes on along the minus strand of JAHLSL010013306.1, from coordinate 1,127,309 downwards.
AACATGCTTTCAAGCACATAATTTTTTTTCCATAAGGAATTCAAAATAATGCTTTTTTTTTTTTTTTTTTTGCAACTAGGGTATTTACCTTTATCTCCCTATTCATTCCGAAATATATTTTTTTCTTTGAAAACCCATCATAGTATTTTTTAAATTATTTTTACAGTTGTAATTAGGCATATATTGTAGCAAGTGAATAAAATAGTTATTAATAATTTTCACATACTTTTTAAAATGTCTAGATCCTAGAGACATTTGAAGGTATCAAAGACATGTAAAGCAATTTTGCCTTCCTTTGTGCCCACCAAGAGGAAACACAGACAGTCCTGAAATAAAAAATACTTTGTTTCAGCTTGCTCAATGTATCTTTAAAACCCTGTATCCCAGAATGATCCAACTTTATTTACTGTTCAGTGGAGTTTCAGTGTTAGGTCTGATCTGGCTGTCATCTGGGTGCCACAAAACTACATTCTTCTTTATGACAGATGCTCCTCAGTCAGCTCATAAATTCTGGGATACACTAATGCCTTGCAGTAGTTCAGGGTGCTGAAGTCTGCATTATATCACAGTAGCTGTACTCCAGCTGGAGGATGACTAGACCTTAGAAGAGAAGTATGACACAAATGAAACAGTGATTCTGTCAAGGATTTTGCCAGCAGAGGGAAACATTGAATGCCTATGGCAACCCCAAAATTAAACACAGCATTTTTACTGGAATATGTGGAATATTTCAAACTAGATAAACTGGAAGCATGTGATTAGATATGCCTATTTCTTACTTTTCTTTTTCCTTTTAAAAATTTTAATTTAAAGAAATTGCATTTTCTTGTAGAGAGACTTTTGTATCTAGGGAAAAACCTATAATCAATTTCTTCCAATCAGTTATAACAAATCTTTAAGTATTTAGGGAAACTAATTCAGAAGAATACAAATCAATATGGCATAGTACAAATTACTTCCTAGGCTCTAAATAATTATTTTCTTCAATACTGTTCAAGACAGAAACAGAGAGAAACAAGCTGTTTTGCTAATGAGAAACTGGGGTTGTGTGGCAGGTTAAACATTTTCCAGATTCTTCTAGGATTTTTTATGTACTAGCAAGAAAGAATGGATTTCATATCATTGTCATGACTTTTCAAATTTGTGGCTTGGCAAATACAACAGGCAATTTCCTCATGGCTGTGGAATGTACTTGAGCACGTTCAGGAGACTCACATGGCCTCAAATCTGAACTTGCTTCTTGTCCTGTCCCCACCTTGATGTTAAGGAACTTAAGATGTGGAAAGAGATAGCACCACTGAAAACAGAATATAAAATATTGTGGAGTATTTCAGCTTTCTCCCTGTCAATTGTCACAAGTTCTCATAACCTATTCATCAGATATATTTTTTTAATCTACATTTTCTGACCAAAACTCTTATTATTCTTAGCATCCCTTGCCAAATTAAACTCCAGCTGCACCCTGTCATTCCTTTTCCGCTCACTACATACTTCACAGGACATATGTCCCAGTTGCCTCTGCTTATGTGTTTTATATTTACATTTGGAAATTTGTGGGAGTGAGAGTTCTTGTGCTTTAGGAACAAAGTTTAAGATCTGCAAGTTCTGTTCAGCCCTTTTTATCGTTAGACCAATTTTCCAGGGGGAAAATTTCCTTAAACAAATGATAAGACATTCTTTGAAAATCCAGCATCCTGCCTAGTCATCATCTGGCCCATGTACTCCAAATATGTGAATTTCAGGAGGTCATGATACTTTAAGCTGACGCCTAACCAATCATGACCTCTCTAATTAGTTCATGTGTTGGTAAGCAACAAGTCTAGTAATTTCTCTTCTCCAGTCTTATGGTCTATCACCTGGATTAAAAATTATCTTCAGCATACTTCAGGAGTCCCCTGGACTGCTTACATCTTGCTGTGCCACTTTTCCAGCATCTGTCGGCTGATTGAAGCCTTTCAGGAACAGTCTGCAAACAAGACACTTACAGTTCCCAGACTCCCCTTAGTCAGGTAACCAGAAGTAAACACCAGCCATGAAGCTTCCTTTGTTGACTTGGCCCCTAACTTTTACCCAGAACTGTCCATTTATTCTTTTTCAAGGACAGCTCTTTGCAGTCAAAATTTTTTTTGCATCGAAGGCAATCTTTCCATCCCCCTTTCTGGCCTGTCTTTGAAGGTAATTTCAGTGCTGAGAAAAATACATTTTTTCCCACTTTATTAAGCTGAATTAAATTAGTTTTCTCTAATCACTTGGTAATAAACCATCACCAAACTTAAATTTTGTGCTACTGTCCTTGTTAGTCAATAAGATTTTGCATTTGCTAATATTTAATAGTGTAAGAAAGTAAATTAAAGTACAGCATTTGGTTTGAGATTCCTCAAAATTTAAAAGTCAGTTATTTTATTAGATGCTAACAGTTAGTGAGTAACACTTATATTTGTGGATACCAACCCAAATAAGACATTGGAGTTCACAGGCACCTCTAGTTTCTAAGCCTAAAAATCCCACTTTAGATGTGTTTTTTAAAAGGTAGGTATGAATAAGCCGGTCCCTAGGACATTATTCCACACTGTGCATGGTATTGTACTATTCTCCAGTTCACTCTGGACTCATCTGTAAAAGAAATTCAGGAATAAAAACTGAGGAGGAGCTCCTCTCTAACACCCTTTATCTGCAGCACTGAAATTTTTAAGATATAAATAGCCATCCCTCCCTCCCTCTGTCTCCTCCTCCCTCCGCCTCCCCCTCTTCTCTCTCTTTCTCTCTCTTTCTTCTCCTCTCCTCCTCTCCTTCTTTCTTCTTTAAAAATATGGCTCTGTTTAGATGTGTGCTGCTTTAGGCAAGACTGAACACTCGATCATCTTTTTTACCTTCATCTGACAGAATCCAAAAGCTAGGCATTGCACTTGACTGAGTGTTAATCTAATATATATCAGGTATGAAACAACACTTTAGAAAATATATTGATTACTGTCATTATACAAAACATATCATAATTACATATTCCATTTATTTATTGAAGAATAAAATGTCTTAGAGAACTGCAGAATAGGAAGTTTCACTTCAAACTTCAGTAAGTTTGCCTAAGAAGTTTCAATTCTACTGCTTCACAAAAGGATGTAGCCACCTCTTGGGCAGGAGTATGCTCGACGTGTTGGATGACACTTCCTGCCAGGAAGGAATTCATCTTTCATAGGGCAGGGAGAAGGAAAGTGAGAGAACATGATAAGATGGCATTGACTTGATACCCAGTGGATACAGCATTTTTCCTGAGTAATTTTGACTTCATCAATTGTAAGGTGGAATTAGACTTCCATGGCTGTCCTGGGTTTGCCCAGGAAAGGTCAGTTTCTGAAATAATCTATGCGGCAGAAAGTGATACAGCTTCTTCCCGAGAGACGGAACCAGGAACCAATTGGTTTTGAGTATTGACAAGGATGCCAACCAATTAAAACTTGATCCGCCTTCAAGGCACAAACCCCATATAAGCCGAAGAGCTTTGAGAATCTGACTCTGGAGACTTCGTCCTTTGGGTAAGGGGGGTTCGTTCTCTCGCTGTGCCCGAGCCCGGTGAGGGCCGGCCAGGCCATGCAGCCTGGCTGCCGGCCGGAGCGGCGCGGAGAGAAGAAGGGAGCCTGGGGC
>JAHLSL010013306.1:1062928-1113667 GCA_025920805.1 Petroica traversi | reverse complement strand
GACCTCCCAGAGGTTTCCTCCTAAATATTTGCCCTAAACCAGGACAAATTGGTAAGAAAACAATGACATAATTTTATGTAGCTTTTAATCAAGAAAAAAATATGTGTGAGTATATTCTATGTGTAACAAATAGAGCTAATTCCAAATAACTGTAGACCTAACATTTTTCATTGTGGGACATTGTTTCAAATGTTTCTAAACAAAAGGAGGATGAAGATTTTCTATAGAAAGTTTAGTAAAGGAAAGAAAAATACTTGATCAACATACTCTGTCTTATCAACAGTTTTGCTCGACTTCCCTTCTAAAAGTAGTCACAGCTCTATATCTCAAAGAATCTGAACCTGACACAGAAGCAGGGAGATTAAATTCTTTATTCTGATGTGCTCTGTTCAGAAAAAAAAAATTAAAACAAGAAAGAAAGAAACAAAAAATCCATCTTACATATACTAAACTTAATTTTCTTTAGCAGCTCAAACCTATTTAAATACCTTCTTTTGACATATTTTAATTGAGCGTGTTCTATCCCAATGCACCATTAAACCAAGCAATTCAGAACTGATGTCTCCTAACAGAAGTGCTCCTGCTTCCTAGAACATGATGTGTTTTGTGAACTCGCAAGTGAACTCTTTCTTTTTTGCCATCAATGTCCTTTTTTTTATCCTATTGCTAACTGAGACATGAGGGAAGACAAATCCTTTCCTGAGAGAGGAAAATACAGCAAGTATATATCTAAATGCAAAGGGTCCAAGACACTACTTCTGCTGCAGATGTGCCATCATCAACATGGTTGAATTCTGTTCACCTTCAATACAGTTGAAAAAGAAAAAAAAAATTTCAATTACTTTCCTCTAACCTGCAAACATGAGAACAGAATGTAGCATCATCTGTGCCCCAAAGAAATGGAAGTTATAAGTCCTGAAAAAAATATTTTCAAAAGCTTTTTTCTATTTCAGCTCGCACTTTGTCACCTGTGTAGATTTATTCTATTCTTCTATTCTTCTCAGTTCTAATAATATCAGTGAGCTATTACAAAAGCATTTGTAAACTTGTAAACTTGAATTATATTGAGACAGAATCTACATCAAATCTGAATAATACAAACCAAAAATCACATTAGTGACTGTATTTGATGGCATGAAATCAGGTTTTAAGACAGCCTATCCGTGCTGAGGGACTCTAATAAGAGCAAGACACAAAAGATATTTCATATCAAATGTATGTGAAGGCTAGGAAGCTTTTTGCATCTCCCCTAAATGCATGTAGATCAATAAGCTTCTACTTGTATCAATATCCTGATATTTTTATTCACAGTTTAAAATAAGCATTGGGATGGAAAGTATGCAAGAGTAGCGTGTGCTTTTCTAGATGCTGTCAATTCTGATTTTCATTTTACAGAATTTGCCAAGTAATTCAAGTGGGTGTTATGGGAGTACAAAGAAAGAAGAGAGCAGGCTGAGATGGAGAAAAAGTGATGAAGGCTTTCTTGGACTTGTTAGCATAATTATAGGTTGCTTTTTATACTTTTTGGACCCTATCCTGAGCAGGGAAGAGTCAAATGAAGTTTATAAACAGGAAATCTATACTCTTTAGGAAAGTAAAAAAAAATAACAAATTACTTCAGGTGTTCAGACAATCACACTGAAGAATTGAATTTGTAAACTTCTCTAGCAAGTGTTGTGTACTGATATAATATTCCTATCAAAAATAAAATACATACTTATAATTTTCTTTCAAGAAGGATTTTCAAAAGTCAGCTTTAGAAGTTACGACTTTAAAAGCAGATTAAAATATATGAAAAAAAGTCTGTCAGACTACAGGTTGAAAATACATTCTTGCTTAATAAAAGACAGGTAACTAAATAGAAGTAGAAATTGAATAGAAACTCAAACAGAAGAGTTAGAGAGGCTGAAAGGACTGTGAACTGATAAAAATGGTTTGCTAAATTCATTTTCTAAAATGACCAAGGAGAAGAAGAAGATGATGATGGTGATTATACTGGATAATACCTTCAGTAAGGGTAAATTCACAACAGGTTTTCATGAGGTTTTCATTAGCTACATGTTTGTTTCCAGTGCTGACCATTGAAAGGTGTTTCCTCTGAAATGAGTATACCTCAGGGAAAATATTACCTCCTTGTATCTTTGAGAAGCTCTTTCATTCACAGACTTTTTTATTTTTTTTCTAATCTTGAATAAAGCATTAAAGTGACAAAGGACATGTCACTTTGGCCAATTCCTTTTGCAGAACACAACAACAGGAACAATAGATGTTAAAATACAAACTTAACCCATCTGGTTACGTGATATGATTCAAAAGTTGCATTATATTTTTATTAGCATTATGACACATGACTTGGTATCAGCAGCCTACCTTGCAAACCTATGAACTTTATCATAGCATTAAAAGTAACCATATTGTATTGTTTCAGCAACAAACCACAGCAACCACAAATTCATTCTATCTCAGATTATTTATTTTCTTCATAGTCCGGAAGGATTACAATTGTATTATACACCTACATCTCTGCCTTATTGTTATATTTGAGTTTATAGGGCTAAGAGACTTCTTTTCTGGTGTCAGGAAAAAGACTTTTTTCTGTTTGATTTTTTTGTTTGCTTTTGCAGGGGTGTACATTAAGAGGGATTTTTTGATTGGGTGATTGGCTGGTTTGGATTGGTTGGTTGGTTGGTTTGGTTTGGATTGGCTTTTTTTAAGAGAAGAGTTCAAGAAGTTCAGGAGTTCAAGGACCTGATTCAGGATCTGATATTTAGTAAAGCATTTGAAGACCTCAGTAGAATTTGTAATATTAATTTGTGAAGTAAAAATTGATAGTAGTTTTATACTTTGTGCCTGGATGCTTCTCAAAGACAGAGGTGCAGTTTTCAACACAGGTGAATGACATATTTTTCACACTTATTTCCCTAGCAAAGGGTATTATTGTCCCTCTTCTATCTAGAGATATCCACACTCATTTGATTTACTTCTTGCTCCAAGAAGCAGTCTAGGAATAGATCAAAATTCTTCTGCCACTTTTAAGTCAAAGTGAAAATTTGACACATCAGCAATTAGCAATTTGGCTGCTAAGAAAGATTACTGATCAAGGCCAACTAATAGTAGATGTAAGAGTTGCTGCAGTTTGAGGTTATGACAATGATCAAACATGAGGTTAGAACAGCTAAAGAATATTCACCTTTAAAGTTTGGAGTTGTTCGTGCACATATATATAAATTCCTACAAGTTATTTCCAAGCTTTTTTGTAGTCTGTAAACAATGATCTCCTCAAAGGTTTATCACTGAGGGAAGAAAAATAGGAGTCTGCTTAACAGTAGCTATTTCTGTTACGGCAGATATTAATTCTCATTAGCTGTATTTTGTGCTGTCATTTGGGAAATATTGGAGAGCCTTGAAGTACTGAAGGTACCTGTTGTTTAGCTAGTAGAGAAGAATGCTCGTTTTCCAGTTCCACTGCCTGATATTTCATTGGTATATTGCATGAATTCAGTCCATTTTTATCCCTCTGAGACAAATATGTGGCATTTGAGCTAAAGTGGAAGTGTGACTATGCTTAGGAAGGGAAGGAAAATATTGGTGTCTGCATAAGCTCAAGATAGGAGTTACTTTCTCCCCTGAGGTTACAAGAAAGTTGTCTTAACTCCACAGATGCCCAAAGGCCTGGGACTATTTCTAAATGACTTATTAGTCTGGCTTACTATACCAGTGGGGTAAATCCTAAACTCATTTGTTTTCTTCTGCTGACATCTGTGGCAATTTTGCACACAGAATGAATACAGAACCTACTTCTTAGACTTTCAATCTGCATAAGGTGTCAGGATCCAGGAGCTTAAATGATGTTTCTAATTTTAATGGAAGGTTGTATGTGGAATGAATAGAAAGTATTTCTCTATGGATTTACAGGTTAATTTCTTGCTAGCCTCTTTGAAGGTATATAAGGGGGTTTAGTTTTGGTTTTAATTGGAAAAGAAACAGGAGTATCTTTCTATTACAGTAATGAGTATTCCTTCTCAGTAATGAACAAAATCTATGATTTTAATGGGTATATTGAGCAGTCATGGTACACTTGATATAAAAGCTCTCTAAAATGTCATCCTTATATGAAAGGATGAATTATGTTTGAATTAATCTTGTAAAAGATTGAATGAAGGAAGAATGTAAAATTCTGTAAAAATGTATAATCATAAAAGAACATACAAAACCATTGTTTTTTCCTAATCAAGTAGCATGCTTATTAGCAATTATAAAATATTCTAGTGCTTCTCAATTAATATCATATATATTGTTAGTCATGCAAAACAAACAACCATGCAAAAAAGGGCTCCAAGATTTGCCAGCATCACTTAATAAATTGGCTCCTGATTGTTAAGGCAGTTCCTAAAATCCTGTTACAGAGTTGCCATAATATAATCATCCTCTGTGGCATATTATTGACTTTCTCTAGTATCATGGCCCTATCGGCTTTGGTAATGCAGTTGTAGTAAGTGATTTATCACATACATTTTTTTCTGTCATAGTAGATAATTTTAATAAGTTTTTTTTACAGTGTATACTTCCATGGTAGAGAAGTAGAAACTATGTGGAACCCACTAAGTTTTCCATTGTTCAATGGAAATTATTTACTGGAAGAGAGTGCAGCACAGTAAAACCAAACTTAAACCTGAAGAGGAAGTACATAATAAGATTTGTCTCTTTATACAATTGAGAAGACCTAGTGTAAGTCACAACTCACAAGTCATTCAAGGCTCTTTAACAATATATACTGGAACTCACAAGTCATTCAAGGCTCTTTAACAATATATCCTGGAACATATTGTAGGCATTCATATGTAATTCAAAGCTTTTTCAAGTTAGTGAAACTGTTTAGAAAAGACTGAAAAAAGCAAAACCAAAAAAGGGCTGGTAGCCAAATACCTAAAAAGATAGGTACAGTGTGTTGAATACAGGAAATTTCTTTTTCCAACTTCAGCTCTAAAAAGATACGGTATTTTGAAGAAAAAGCATAAATTTTCATATAAGTAGAACATGACTTTTCGTTATGTTTTTATTACACAAAAGTACAACATCTTGACTTCATGGGCTTAAAATGCATGAAAAAAAATGTTAGCAACACATACTCGTGTATCCAAACATCAGGAAGCCCTGAAACCCTTACCTATTGCTCTTAGAAATGCGTTTATATTTTAATAATTTTAAAATATTTTATTTCTTATTTTGTTTGTAGTTAATATAATGGACTTATGTTCTTTTCTCTCACAGACATATGCTGTAATTCACGGATAGAATCACATCAAATTAGACTGAGAGTCACTGCTAATATGCAAATAAAATAATGATTAACTTACGGAAAGTTACTTTCTTTCTACATGACCTAATAGCATTCCTGAACACTTCTTGACTTTCCTATCACTTTCTCCAAAGGTCATACACAATCCTTTTTTTCCTAACTTCCTGGGAAAGCATCATGCCCAGCCAGTCCAATCTGCTTTCCCACTAGTTCATCTTTCAGCATGACAGGCACAATCTGCTCTTCTTCCTTCAAGATTCCAGCCTTCCTTGGCCCCTTTGATTTTATGGGATGCTTTGTAAGGTACCCTTCAAAACAGTGTCCTAAATAGGTCAAAGTCCACCCTTCAGAAGTTTAGGAGAGACCTCTCTCCTTCCTTCACCAAGTATTGGAAAGTCCCTCATTTCCTTACAGCTGTGCCCCAGAGAGCCTCTGACCACCACACCTCCTACCAGACCTTGTCTGTTAGTAACCAGCAGATCCAGTGGGGCACTATTCCTTTGTAAAGTCAATACCAGGAGGTCAGGAAGTTCTCTTCAACACACTCCAGAAACCTCCTAGACTGCCTCCTCTCTGTTGTGTTGAGTATCCAGCATATGTATGGCAGGTTGAAGCCTCCCATAACACTATTTTGAAACATCACTCAGCCACTTATAGAAGAGTATATCCTGGTTATGTGGCCTATAACAGACTCCCACCACAATATCTGCTTGGTTGGCCTTTCCCCTGATTCCCACCCATACACACTCAACCTTATTGTCACTGTCCTCAAGCTCTACATAGTCAAAACATTCTCTAATGTACAAAGGTACTACACCACTTTCCTCCCTTCCTTGTCCCGTCTGAAGACTTTCTGGCCTCCATTGCAGCACTCAAGTCAAGCATTCCCTTAGTATAGGGGGAAGATGTTTGGTAAGGTCACAGTAAAGCCATTTGTGGAAATGTCAAAGTATTTCAGTCTCCTTAATTAAGTCCTTCACATAGGTAATATTTGAGAAAGAAAACAAGCCTGAAGAAAGTTTTCATTGATTCTTCAACTATAAGTAATTAATTTCCATTAAACAGTCCATTTTAGCTTGTGTCCTCAGATGGGGCTGTACTGTGCCCTCGATTGCTGGAGAGCCCATAGGCTACCTCCTCAGGCTGCACATTGGTGCTCACACCAGCGACAGTGTTATCAAAAATGCAGTAAAATTAGAAAACTCCTTAACACCAATGTAGCAGTAAGAAGTAGGCATTCTTTATTCAACTGGATGCAAAGGGGCATTAGACCTCCCAAAGCTGGGAATACTGAGTACAAGGAAGTTACTGTTTATGTATTGTATTCTACATAAATACATTGAACATCCAAGACTAAACATATGCGTATAATCATTCCCCTGAAATCAAGAACATATTTCCCCTCCCCTTTATGCATATATTCTTCTGTCATGGGGGTCTCTCTGGAGGTCCCTAGTGGTTATAAACTCCAAACATCCCGATGACCTGGATCAGTTTGCAAAACACTGAGACACTGAGGGTGGTGAACCTCCAGTTCTCATTCTTCAACCTTGGACATTAAACAGACTCCACAGGTCAGTAGTTTTGGAAAACAAGCAATGTGTTAGCTCACCAGGAATAGACGATTATTTTAATCTGGTAGCAGGAAGTTACCTCTAGCTCTGAAGGCCAAGGCAAAAACTCAAGGGTGGCTCTTGATGCCCATGCTCAGCCCCAAAAATGGCACACAAGATGGGCCTAGAAGCGTGGACTGGCTTGAACTGGGCTGTCCTAAAAGAAGGGAGATGCCCTCTGGGACTGGGGCTTTTTTTCCTTTGCCCACCTTCCCAATACAATTGAAGCTTTCCTCAGCAGGCCCTTGCAGCGCCTTCTCTCCAAACATATGGCCCACCACCTGCCCAGACCTTCTAGGGTTTCTTGCCCTGGCTCTATGCAACTGGGGAATTGGCTGGGCACACCTGCCTGTTTAGCCCCAGCCTCCATCGGCACTCCTTGCCAAAACCCTCCTGCATCCTTATGCAGAAATCTATTAATTGCTCCAAATAACAAAAATCAGCATCCATTTCAGTTTACATACAGGCTTTGCTGCTTTTTGTTTTTTCTTCTGAGTCCTTTTGACTCAGATTCAAATCATCCCAGGTTTCATTAGGCTGTCACATCTCTTGAAACTTCATTGCAATTATGACAAATTATACCTTTTAAGTTTTAATTAATTTTGGTTTCTTTATGGAAAATAATTTTTTTCAATAATTCATATTATTTGTAACATTTCTCTAAGACTGATATATGACTTGTGAGTTATTAATGATTAGAGCTCTCTATATATTTTAATGGAAATTATAGCAAATAACCAAATCTAAGTAGAAAGTCTTGTACAGTAGATTTCATATTTACACTTGTACAGAAAAGAAATATTCAGCTACATTTCTGCCTAGGAGATGCAATTTTTTTTCACTTCTGATATAAATAGGAAATGTGTTTTAATAAATATAGGATCTATATTTATTGTTAAGCAAGTAACAGATTTAATATCATGCATTCTTACGAAATTATACCTGGACTTTTACAGATCTTTTTATGTGTTCTGTTTCTTACAAGTCATATTCACCAGAAGTCCTCTAATAATATTGTGTATCCATTTTAGATTATATCCAAATTCTTTCAGAAAAAAATAGATAAGCAAGTACTTCTAAAGAGTATTACTTCATGTCCACAAGATCTATTAATGTAAAATTTCACTTAGATACTATCTTCCTCTATATTAGTCTCAGGAATAAAACTGTCATTATATATTTTCTTCTCTGAATTCAGTATAGGAACAAGAAAGAAGCTTAAGACAAATGACAATGTGTAGATCAGAAGTTATAAGAAATGGAGGACGTCACATAATCCAGTCACTTCTTTGTTACTTAAAATTATCCAATCCACTCACATTACAGAAACTCCCTTTAAATACTCATTTTCTGTAGCCCTCCTTTTTACAGGGGAATTTAGCTTGTAGTTCAGCAAGTTCTAGTCCTGTTCATGGACATATGTCAATATGGACATATCTCAGTATGGATAGCACTACGAAGTTCACCACCTTGGAGACTTGGGATCGCCATTTCTTCATTAGGGGTTACACATCCCTGTCTTCTGGTTCATCTTCTAAACCATTTTAGTCAGATCCTCCCCAGATGTCCCCAGCCCAATTCCTTGGGTCTGAACCCATGATTTATTTTTGATTTGGACAGTACAGGGCTTTCTTTGGGGGTTTTTGCATGTTGTATCATGATTTCAGTATTTTCTAAGAGGTATGTCTGCGCTCTTTCTCTTTTCAGTGTTTCTTTTGAGACATCTTTTTCTTAAATCCTGTTTACTTAAATTCTTCTATGCCTGGATTTGACATGTCCTCAGGATGGCACGCATAGTTCCTTTGCCTCTACCATCACAATTGTTTTTGTGACAGTTTTCTTTTCTCTCTACTTCTGCAGTCTTGTTGACCCACTTCTCCTTTACCCATTTAATTCCTGAAGGAAAAGGAGTACAATTATGCCTCCATAACAATTCCTCTATTAACATTCTGCTAACTAAGCCAATTAAAATATCATGTAGGTTTATAAAACTGAAATAAAAAATTTATTCAAATGAGATTTATTTATAAACTAGTTAACCAAATAAACCAATTACACTAATTAAAGCTCCATCTACATTTGAATAAAGATTAATGATGTCAAATGGAATTGGCACTACAGGACTGACCTGAGAGTGTGGCCCAGAATGAATAATCAGTCACCCAATAACACAAGGGCTCCAATTCCTTGAGGAATTACTAAGGAGAAAGTACTAACTGCAAATGGATGCTCTGAGGAGGACCAATTCAACTGATCTCCCTGGCAGGGGTGCATTCATACCCTACAAAAAGATCTTTTGTGGAATTTCTTCCCAGCTTCTTTGAGGAGATAATGAATGAGTAGCTGTGGGGGGTGTGGTAGCTGCATTCTAAGGTTAAACCACAATCCATGGAAGCACTCCCCATAATAACTAGAATAAAAAGACATTAAGTAGCTTTCTATGAAATTTTAAAAAATCCAACCAAACAGCAACAACAAAAGAAAAAAAAGCAAACTAAACCAACCAACCAACCAAACGAAAAAACAAAACAAAAACAAAAACAAAAAAACCCACAACCAAAACACATTAAAGAAAACAAAAAAAAAGTAATTCCGGTGATAAGGACCAAAAAGGGAAACTGTAATGTGTGCAATATGAGAAGTACTTGAAATTCTTGCCCAAAGTGAATTAAGATATTATTTTTACTTTCTTAATGAGAGAGCTCAGAAGAAGCAGTTTAAGTTTTAAAGAAGATAAGTTTTAGGGAGTCTGTATGATTACCTGTGTCTCTTACTTCTACCTGTTCTGTCCAAGGAAGTGAAAGTCAATTGCATTGCCTGTCTGTAAAATACTTGCCAGACACTATGCAACAAGGGGATGTCAATGTTTCCAATACTGTTAGAGGAAAAAGTATTTTCTGTGTTTATGTTTCTGTCTTATTTTTTCAAGACTTTGCTTATTTTTTCAGTTTCTAACACTCATTAATAAGATTTGAACATATAACTAAATTTTTATACATTTTTAACAGAATATTCCAAAGTATTTATTCAATTATTAAGAAGATTTTTATGGAAGAAATATTAAAATACTTTACGTGATGCACCTGTAGAGATATATACAGTGAATATGCTTGCAGGTCAAATGTAAAAACTGATAATATATATGACATGCTGAACAACCTTCTGTAATAGAAAATGCTGGGTAATGGCAATGACAAGTATTGATATCAGTTCTGTCTGGAAGACTTGTCATGTATGTGTGTGTGAAGTGAGACAGTACTTAGCACATGCAGTTTCACTTTTTTCAAAGAAGTATTATATCAAAGTAGCTACAGTTGAAGGATTAAAAAAACCCAGTTACAGACTGCAGATGGGTTTTTTCTTTCACTTACCAGAAAATTAACTTGTAACATCATGTGATTCACATATCTTCTAGTTCAGAAATATCGCATTTTCTTGTCACATCTAACAGCATTTTTCTTTTCTTTTAACCCCACTTTTTTTTTCCTCTTTTTTTTTTTGTTAAAGTCTTTCATAAGTAAGTATGAGCCTCCCTATGCTTCCCAGGCAGAATTTTTCATTGCATCTTCTCTCATACATTAGTCCTATAATTTGATTCTGTAATATGAATTATGTATCCAGGAAGAGAATGAAGAAAATTACTTATTTTCTGAGCTATTACTCAGCTAACATTACTCGGAATGTTGTTCACATTAAAGCTCCTAAGATGCATTCTGCTTTGTCACTTACGCCTTTCTGATGCTAGTTTGCTAAATAGCTCACCCTGGGCCAAATGAGTATCTGACGTAACCAGTGGTGCTAGATTTGATTTCCAAAAGCTCACACTGAACTTTGGCCCTCTCTTTCTCTCTCTCTGTATATGATATGCAAACATATATTGGTCTGTGTAAGTACACATACAAACATTTATTTGAAAAAAGAATGCTGTATTTTAAGTAAGTGCATTAGAACACTATAATTCTTTTGGTAGTATTTTTTAATGGTTAAATTTTTATTCAGTCGAGCATACTATACTTACAAATTCATCTACCTCAGAGCTACAAGTAATTTGTTACACAATACGCTGTCCTCCAGCAGAAGATACAGAGAAAGGTTAGAAAAATATTCCATCTGATTTTTAACAAAGCTGTATATCAGTAAGGAAGAAAGAAAGAGCAATTTTCTCTTTGCTCCAAAGAAAAGTGTATTAGGATAATAGAAAGATCGTAACATAGCTAATTATAGGTGGATTATTCACCATTCTCCCATACAATAGGGCACTCACAACATGAAATACTTCAGGATGACAAAAAGCTGAATTTTTTCCCCAGAGACTTTATAAAAATGATGATCCCAATCTCTCTCAGATTGTCCTCACCTTGCCACCTTTGCAAGAAGGCTTAGACTTATAGCAATGCAACAATGAGCACAAATGTAAACAGCTTCCCCAAAGCAATCAGATGGCACAGAACTTTAAAAGCTTGGTTTTTTATGATTAATGCTAAATACAAATTTGAATTAATTAACAGCACTTGAATGATCACATTTGATCCTCCAATAGATTTTTTTTTCCCACAAAATAAAGCCTCCAATCTATTTGGACCATTTTACAATATTTTCTCTTAAGCCTTGCCATAAAAACTTTTTCTAACAAAATATGTTAAACATGTAGGAAGTAGACAATGAACTTACAACTACCATCTAACAATTATATTAATTAAAAAAAAATTTGAGGACATTAAGATAGAATTAATGTATAGCCCATATTATAGAAAACTTACATGTGCTGTTAGGCACATACTACAATAATCAGGACTCATACACCTTGCATGGAGAATTGGAGTCTGTTGTAACACATCTCTGGTATTCAGAGTAAACCTCCAGAACATCAAAAGTAGTGCAACAATGTCCATTTCAAGTATCTCAGTGACTGGTCCTAAGAACTATGATAAACTGCCTGCGAGTCCTCCTGCTATTTGACTAGCTAGATCTTTGCACTTTGTCCCAAGAAATGGTTGTTTATTTTATCAGTGAGACGCTGGCTGGTACAAGTTCTCAGCTTGCTATCCACAAGTGGCCAAGTTATTTTATTGAAGAATTTTCTGTTTTTGCATGACCTGTCACCCTATTGAACCATGTTGGAAAGATGCCAGGAGACAGCCGATATTTTTCACATGGTGTTCAAATAAGCCCAGTATTATAGTGGCAAATGTGCAACTTTTCTGCCTGCACAAAGAGACAGGTCTGAAATAATGGAAGGAAAAGGCAGACAGAAAAAATCATTCAGGAGTTTAGATGATAAAGGATGAGGAGGTCTCACCTCACATGATCTGTCTGGCTTCTCTGCCAACACAACAATAGGAAAAGGTATGCAGCTTTTCAACTGACAGGACTGTTTTCCTAATTAGGAAAACTTAGGATATTAGGAAAACATAGAAGTTCTTTCATTACCTATTGCAAGGATTGGATGGACTCACCCTGACTCTGTCATATATAGTGTTATCACAAAGAAACAACCTCACATCCTTTTGTTTCCTGCTTATTTATAAGGAAATACATATGCTAAGGGAAGTGGGCAAAAGCTGAGACAAAATACAAGAGAGACCACTGCATGAATATACTGTTAGAGTCAAATTCCTTCATATAAAAAAAGCAAATCATCATGGGATGAGCGACAAAATTGAATGTTAATCATGCAGCATATTTGTGGTTTAAGTACCTTGTAGTACAGTATGAACACAACTGGATTATTTAAAAGATACCTCAAGATACTGCAGGGTGGTAACAGTAAGATGGAAGTGTATGGATATAGCCGTTGAACACAGACGTCTGGGATTATGCACGCGTTCAATTTCTTTAAAACTAGTTAAATTGTTTCATCTCTAATACTTCTACTAGAAGACTGTTTTAGAAAAGCCATTCTTTGAGAGTTCAGCTTTCTTTCCATTTCTAGTCCCTTTTGGCCTGCAACTAGTCTACTTTCACATGTTCTTGTAGCACCTTTGTCTTTTAACTTAGATGTGTTTGCATTTCTTTCTCAGTGCTGAAATACTGTAGGCCATCCTTGCACAGGGGTCACACAGAAACAGAAAAATAATTGAAGCATAAAGGAAAGTCTCTGCCCATAAACTCATTACCACAAAGTTAGGCATTCTTTCACAATATTTTAATCACATTTCTGGTTCTAAAAATGGTGTAGCAGATTAGGCTGTGCAAACGTAGGAAGAGTCATTTTAATGTTCTTGCATTCAAGCCTCCTATAAATTTTAAATCCCTCTTTGCTCAAAATAAAGTGCTGTCTGAGAACATGTATTGTGAGTTCGCATAGTGGTCTGTACTTTTATTGGGGAGCAGTAAAATTGCTGTGTGCTCTCTGAGAATGGAGTGTTGTCATTATCAGTATACAGGACAAGTAATATGTATCAGCCAGAGCCAGTCCTGACAGATCCAGACACCTTTGTGTATAGATGTGTTTCTTCACTGCATTTTAAGTCTTCTGACAGGCAGTGTCTCTGCCATTTGGATATTCTGTTAAAGGTTCTGTTTAGCCCAACTATTTGTGATTTCTTTTTTCAGCTATCTAAATAAAAAAAAAGGAAAATAAAATATTTCTGTTACAGGAAATGTTGATTTTTCTCTTTTCCAATATGCTTTTCCAACACGTCACTTTGTATTAGCTCCTGATTATGTTCCTTCAAAGAAGAGGTTAAAGTAGGTTAAGGAGAGAAAAAAAGGTCTCAATTGGAAAAAGTGAATGATGTTGATAGCTTTGAAGAGTGACTGATATCAGCCTCAAGGCTATTTTGCTCTGAGAAGCTTCTCAGTGAAAAGCTGACTTCATCATCACTTTATTCACACATCAGGAGCTGTTAGTTCACCAAAGTGCAATTCTATTTCACTCATTTATAGGATTTGTAGGTGTGAGAGGAAGCAAATTAGTCCCTGGTGCTACTTCAATGATTTTGCACAACTTATACCTTAGAGAAGAGAAGCCCAGCATCTACATTATTTTTCCCCTTAAAGATGGGCTAAAATTAAAAGAGAAGCGATCTTAAACATTTTGGAATAATTTAATAGATGCATAAAATAAATCACTTCATTTCAAGTCCTAATTTTGTCCACTTCTGCGAGGGGCAGTCTTCAAATAATTTAAAGACAAAAATAAATATTATTCTGAATATATGAATTTCAACAGAGCTAGTAACTTTTCCCTGCTTGAAGACTTAAAATTGTTTAGTTTCGTTATTTTATTTGGTAGACATTTGATGTCTTTTGAGAAATCATGGTAATCAGTAAAGTTCCCAGTGACTTGCAGAAAAGGGAATATCACACCTTTTTTTCAAAATAGACAGAAATTAGAGCCTGGGGAGCTACCAATCAGTCATCCTTATCTCTCTTTCTGGTAAGGTAATGGAAATGTCTCAAATGTAATTTTCTTGCGTCTTGCAGAGTTAGGTCAAACTGGTAATAAGCTAAGAAACACAGCTTAGAAAAAAATCCATTGATGGAAAGAGAGAAAAGAAATCTAAATAAACCCCATAAAAAATTGAAAATTCAGGTCTTATTTTGAGGCTAAGAAAGAATTGCCAGCCAGGCCATTCAATGAAGTATTACCTGGTATTTGTTAGTTTTAAACATGCAAAACCTGTAATCTTGTGTTTTCAGGCTGAACTTATACCGAGGGCAGAAAAAGAATTGGTCTCATACAGAGACAAGATATGCTAATTTGTTTCTCTGAGCTCCTTCCTCAGTAGTTATGCAGAGTGTGAGAGTCTAAACTGGTAATGATTAGAATGTACCTGACACATGCTCAGCTGCTTTGATTATCCCAGAATCCTTCTCTGGGACAAACCTGTGAGCTTGTGCTCAATGTCCCCACAGCTGGGGCAAGGCTCACGACCTTTGGGCTACATGGAGTGCAATCCTACTGGCTTTAAAACAAGAGAATCACAAAAACAGTGTTAAATTGGTCTCAGTATAGGTTGATAGGTAAGAAGCTTTGCCTTATTATTGAAAAAAAAAAAAAAAAAGGAGGAAAGGTCAATTTACTTCCATATCATGATAATATAGTAAATGAATTAGCTTCCCTGTTTGAATAAATTCTAGTGTTCCAAATGCACAGTGCATACATATTGCATACACAGAGGTCAACATCCAGGAGAAACAAACAGATAATCATAGACTACCTCACATACTTATATTTTGCAAAATTTTTGCCTTAAATAATATTTTTACACTTCATTTTGTATCACATAACACAAAGAAAACCTGTATACTGCTACTAAATTAGCAAATTAAGTGAACAAGTTTAAGATTACAGCATTTTCCATTTCTATGCATTATATTTCATTGCTTAGGACTTAAACATGGAACAGAACTTTTAAGAACAAAAAACTCCCATGTTGCCATTTACACGAGAAATTAATTTCTTTAATCTTAGATAGAGTGGTGCATTGGCCTATGTTTTATAAATAATCCAGTTGCTGACCTCATTCTAAATCTAATTTCCTATGAGAAAGAAGTGTTCCTTTCACAATTATTTGATGGTTCTTATGAATAAAGTAGTTCTACTTTTAGTCTTCTAAGTTTTCCTTAGACTAGGGGTTTTTTTCTCATTATGTTTAATTGATTTTCTGTTTTTTCCTTAGTGTTACAATTCGAGCTCTAACTAAAAGAAATCTTTGTTTTGAATTCTTAATGCAAGAAGGAAAGAAAATTCAAAATCCTGACATCAAAGTGTGTTTTCTACAGTAATTAAAAAATTTCTCATCACCCAGTAGAATGGATTATTTGAAAAATCTTCCAATTCCTTTACCTATTGTTTCATTTTATTACCTGTGTGTACTGTCTCTGAATTTACCCATGTCTCTACCAATCACCTGCAAAATTTTTGCTCTACCTTCCATCTTCATTCAAATACTACTCCTTCTTTTTTTCCTTCTGATGATATATCACAGCAAGAAGTCTTTAAAATGACCAGTAACCAATAAATCTTCTTCTGGTACAAACAAAGGGAGGCCATGCACTCTGCTGATTAAATGTTTCTTCAGATTTACTTCACCTTGATTTCAGTGTCATACCAAGTCATTAATTTTCAGATATTATAGGACACTGTAATGACGCAATTCAAATTGCGGATTTAAAAAGTGAAATAATGTGTTTGTAACCTTTGGGGGCTTAACAGATCAAACCTTGTTTTGACTGCCATTTAGTCTTTTCTGGGACTACTCATCTAGTTTATCTATTTCTAATTAAGGTCTTTATGAAGACTTTGTGTGTTAGAGTTACAGAATATGCAAATACAGCATTAGTAAAAAAGTGAAATTAAGATGAAACATGATTTTCAGATATTTGTGACATAATTTTCTTCTTAAAATTTTTGTCTTTTTGAAGCCCATTTAATTCTTTCTCACATGGTGATAAAACACTACCTGAAAAAGACAGCTTCAGGAGAAATTGTGATGTGTAAGCCAAGAAAGCCATTCTAAAACTATGATTCAATAACTACGGCTGAGGTAAAAGCCAATTTTTATACTCCCTCTTTGGTAAGGAAGTTGCTGGTAGTGGTTGGTTTCAAAGTCTTTGTTTCAGTAAATTCAGATGTTTCAGTGCACACTGCCAAATGACCTATTATTAGCTAATATTTTTTCTTCTATTATTTAATATTATACATTACTCTCACCTGTCATAGCTGACTTCCTCTGAGAATTGATGGAATGAATGGAAGAAGCAAATTTTTTTGTTAAAAATCAGTCTTGCTTATAATCAGACAATCAGGATGTTGAAAAAATTAAAGATAAGACTGTTAGTGGCATCTGCAATGCAGTGTCCAGTATTACCTAGGATTGTCATCTGCTGAATCATTGAAGTGCCTATGATTTATTTATGTGGGTTACCAACAACCAAAGAAACATGTGCATCATGAAAGCAACTATAAGTAGAAAAACTTATTTCTTGTACTGTTGGCAAAGTAACAATCACCTTTGAAAAATCCTGAGCTTAATGCAGCAAGATTCTCATGCAGGTGGTAGGTATCAAGAATAGAGAGCTAAATAGGGAGCTAAGGAACTGAAGCAACCACCGAAGGCAACCTGCTTCTGACTCCAAAGTGTTACACAGGAGTCACCTTATAGCTGTTTTCCTCATCAAGACCACGCAAAATTGAGCTCTTGAGAGCTACTTCTCTGTGTTTTAGGGTCTGGTTGTAAGACTCCACCTTGTGCCTGACAATACTGCAGCAGTATTAACAACTAACAACAGAGGAGTTTCAGGTGATTTCTTTAATTTACACAATGAGTTACATGGCCAGGTTTTTTCTTTGAAATGCTTCAATGTGGTTCTTTCTGTCCCTTGCCTGCAACTGTAAGGACTTAAAGAATGCAGTTGACTGTCTCAGAACACTGACAAGGCCACAGAAGGAATTTGCAATAAGCCATCCCAGTGGAACTTGAGGTAAGTACAGATGGCGCAGCTGGAGGGCCTAAGTTTAGTTAGCATCCAGACAAAAAATTCCCACCATGGCAAACAATGAGAAAGGAAAAAGCTGCTTACACACACACCAACCCAAGTTATGGTGATGGCATCTATGTGCTCATGGATATCTGGAATTTGGTCCGTATAATAGTGATACCCCAGAAGAATGATTTGGGTACCCCCCTAAACCTGGGAAGACCAGGGTGAAGAGGGATCATGAGGACGCCACAGAACCCACATGTGGTGGTGTCTTTCTACTTATCTCTCTCTTTCTTCATCCCTCACCCCCCCTTACCCTCCCCATTTCTTTCTATCGCTCTCCCTCGTGTTTACTGTTAAATAAAATCTGGACTTTGGTATATGGTCTGTTTTGCACCCTAATTCAGACAGAGGCATCTCTTATAATTGGAATTTAACAGTAACATATTTTATGACTTTGTCTGAAGGTATAATCTGAGGTTTTAGGTACTTTTGATAGCTCCTGTGGATTTCAGGACAACAGCATCTTGGATTTTTTACCTGTTTTTTATTTTATATTGGAGTTGTCTAATTTTTTAAATCTATTCTGTGAGATACAGCACATGCAGTACAATAGATGAATGCAAAAAATTATAACAAAACCCATCACTTTCTCTCCATTATCTCCATCAGAATTGTCAGACTGAATATCCTCATACTTGAATATTCTACAGCAAAGGTGACAAACTTTTCTGACGACGAAGCCCCTCCAAAATATTTCTGTGGGGCAAGCAATGAGGATTTCTTAATGATATTTTTAATGAAGTCACCATAGGAAGACTTTGGTTTCCCAAAAATCTACCTATTACATTTTAGATTCTTTTGTTAATATTTACAAGTTAGTACTCAGTTCTGCCAAGGTAGATTTATTTATCCCTGATTGTCTGCTTGATTACATGGAATTACTTGCCTAGTAATGACAATAATACCTTATCTAAATACAAGTAATTAAAGCAGTGAGATGTACTGAAAGCATATAAGGCAAGACTCTTGAGTGCAATATTCAATATAATTGGCTTATGTTGCCTGAGCTAAACCAGCACTCATTGATAAGCCATAAGGTGCTCCACTGAAAAAATCAGAAAATCAGAGTTTAGATTCCTGCTCTGAAGGAATCTTTTGTTCTTTGGCTAAAAAAGGAGGCATGGCTTCTAACTACACTCTAAAACTAGACGGACATTTAATGCCATTGCCAGAGTTGTGTTCACTTTCAAGTGAAGTATATAATTAAACGGATTCTTCAGAAGAAATAATTACTTCATAGTCTAATTTTACCTCTTTTTTTTTTCTTAGAAATATATTTGTATTTCTTGAAAATAGATTATGATTTAACCCTAGCCTAAAACTAAGCCTCATACAGCCACCCTCTCATTTTCCCCACCTATTGGGGTGGTGAGAGAATCAGAAGGGTAAAAATGAGAAAACTCATCAGCTGAGAAAAAAACAGTTTAATAGACAAAGTAAAAACCACACAAGAAACGAATTCACTGCTTTCTGTGGTTCAGTAGATATTCAGCGATCCCCAGCAGAGCAGGACCCCACCATGCATAGTAGTGATTTGGGAAGACAAACACTACCACTCCAAACATCCCCCCACCTCCTTCTTCTCACCACAATTTTACATGCAGAGCATGAAGCCATATGGTCTGGAATATCCCTGTGGTCAGTTGGGTCAGTTGTCCAGGCTGTGTCCCCTCCTAGACAGCTCACTACTAAGGTAAGAAGCAGAAAAAGACTTAGTTCTGTGCAAGCCCTGCTCAGCAAATATTCCTGTGTTATCAACACTCTTCCCAGCACAAATCTAAAACACAGCCCTAGCCACTGTGAATAAAAATATTTCTACGTCTGCCAAAACCAGCACATGAGGTAAAAAGTTACTGGGACCTGTGTTGTATTTTAAGCTATCTGTCCCTGCTACTGGAATTATAAAATTAATTTATTATACTCAGATTTAGTAACTGTAGACACTCAGATTAATTTGAGTAAAATTTTTCAATATAATATTAGCGTACTGTAACTATTTGAAAAATAAAAAGCACTAGAATCTCACATCTGCTTGCATCTAGTATATAACATGAGCAATTGAAATACGCTTTTTAAAAAAAACCACACAGAATATATATTAATTTTTTCTCATGAATGTGGCCCCATACAAATATTTTTAAGAAAAATGTATGAAAATTATCCATTATAATTACCAGAAACTCTAACTGTTGTTTTACAATTTTCATTAATCTTTTTACCAGGTTCATGGAAGCACAAAAAATTGATAAAATAATTCGAAGTTTTGCCACCTTTTTTGCTGAATTATTGCCACACTTATTTTATCTAAGTGAAGGCATTTGGAAACTGAAATGCAAAGCTCTGGAAATGTGGAGGACACAGTTATCCCTTTTACACATTGTCATTTTTACCAGCCAGTGAAAACTTTTAACTATATTTTTAAGACTACTGTCATACAAGATAAAAAATGTTGAAGTATTTTGGGACTTGGAGACCAGTCTAGAACTTGACTTCAGACATATTTAGAACAAATGTGTATACAAAGCACGGGCAGAGGGATCGATACCTTGTGGACCTGAATTCAGTTCTTAAAACAGAGCTAACTGCAGAGATGTCACCCACACACTCATCTCTCTGCAGGTTACTTTGTTAATGCAGCTTTTGCCATGAACAGGCAGAGTTTACAATCTCAGAAGTATGACACAACTAAGGTCTTGTGTGCAAAAGATGGTAAGGAGGAACAGGCTATGTGTTATGTGTCAGCATGCCCAGAACTGCCGCTGAGAATCTGCTGGCAAGGCAGCTTTCAGCTGGAATGGAAAATGGACAGATCCCACTGCTCCTGAGCACATTTGATTGTTGCTGGTTGATCTGTTGATGTCTCATATTTTTGGTCCTGGGATTTTCTAAATCCTCAGGTCAATGGTCTTCCTCCTGAATCCTGGACTTTCTGATTGCCCCTGTTTCAGCAACCCTACCTCTGCCTGTAGTTTTGCTGTCCATACCTTGCACAGGTCTTCAAAATTTCTCAGTTCATCCTTATAACTTAGCAATATTAGAGGCCTGAGCAAAGTTTTTATGTATGTATCAGAACTAGACTGTGGATGAAACTCAGTGGAGGAATGAAATGAGAGATTAAAACCAGCACATTTAATGTTCATTTGGCAATAGTATTGGAGAATTGAGGTATTATTTTTTGTAGAGGTACTGCACAGCCTGATTCCAAGGCTGCCATAATTTAAACTTGTTGGCTCTTTCTGAAAGGACAAGCAAAACTTACAAGGAAGGTTCATAAATCGGATTACTTTAAACCCATTCTTGTTCAGTTTCAAAAATTCTACAAAAATTCTGTCTTCCCAAACTGAATCTTCACCAGACAACAGCCACAGGTTCTTCATTACCTCCAAAGTCTATTCTTACTCCTTTTAAATCAGCTGTGCCTGAGTTAAAGCTCTGTGAAACTGAGAATGACTTTTAGTCCCTACCTGATGTGTACTATAGAAAAAGAATATTCCTTCTGATTTTTACTTTGGCGATTGATTAGAGCCATCCTCTCCCAGAAGCCAGTATAGCAAATATCACAGACAAGTGAAGGGAAAACTGAGGTTCTATCATGCAAATTATCCTGTGATGTTGTGAAACAGAAAGAAGAAGAATACAAAATCCACAGGTCATAGAGAAATATTTCTCCCCTTTCTCTCCCCCTTTCTCTCCCCCACATAATAATTTACACCTTGAGTGGCAGGGAGGGATAAATATGCATGTATTTTTCTTTAATTTCCTCACTAGGCAGGAAGCAAACACTATTTATGTTCTGATCCATCTTCCTGTTTTGTAATCACTAAGTTATACTGAAATGCCAATTACACTGTGTGTCATCTCTCTTCCCAGATTTTTTTCTCAGCAGTGTATCCTTCAGAAAAGTTCTATATCTTGGGATTACTTTTGCTTGTGTCAATTAAACAATTTAAAATATAACAAAGACATAGGATGTTGCCAACTTTACATGCAAATATTGACAAAAAAATGGGGTTTATTTCCTGTTAAGATGCATTGTTACTACAAGCCTCTCAACTATAGCTTTTGTAATTTACTAATCTTGATGGATTTTGATTTATATTTAGCCAAGAAAAAATAATTTTAAACTGTGCTCAGGGAACAACTGGTGTGACCATTCCAGCAGTTTTAGACTGTTTTTAGTTAAAAAGTGGAAAGCAGCTAAATGCATGCCATCTCATGAAACTGGATTCAGTAGCAATTTTCATCAGCAAGCCAGCAAATGAGATAAGATTATTTTATAAAGCAATGTAGAAAAATGTTCCTATTTTAAATAATGCAAAATATTAATCTGAATTTTCTCCACTGAAAGCTATATGCTTGGAGATTAGGTTTTTGATTTTGGGGGTTTTTTTCCTTTGGTTTTTTGAAGCGATTTCTCTTAGATGTTTTAAAGAATTAGACTTTGTGATATTATAATCAAAAAAATAATTATTTTTTAAATTTCAGAGTCCAGTGAGATTAGATCTACTTTGTTAAGTTGGAATCTGCCTAAATGCATCAAAACAAAACCTGCTGAAAATTGTATTTGAACTTTGTGAACCTTGATTGGAAACCAAATGTGTATGTATATATATATATATGGTTAATTTTTACATAAATATAAAAATTACAGCTAAGTTTTTGATGAAGATTAATCCATCCTTAACCATCCTACTAGTTCTAGAAAGCATATAATTGTGTAGCCAAGTTTTCCCTACACAGGCAGATTTTAATTTACACCAAAAAGGATTTTTGTTTTGGTTTGGTTTGGGTTGGGTTTTTTGGTTGGTTGGTTGGTTGGTTTTATTTGGGTTTTCTGTTATTTTTGGGGTGGTTGATTTGTTTTTGTTTTTGTTTTTGTTTTTGTTGTTTTTGTTTTTGTTTTTGTTTTTGTTTTTGTTTTTGTTTTTGTTTTTTTTTTGTTTTTGTTTTTGTTTTTGTTTTGTTTTTGTTTTTGTTTTTGTTTTTGTTTTTGTTTTTGTTTTTGTTTTTGTTTTTGTGTTTTGTTCTGTCAGTTAGATCAAGACCCTTAGGAAAGTAAAAATATTTTAAAATACAAAAATCCCATTATTAGTAAAGATGTTATCTTTAAATTAATAAAAATAACAAATTTGCAGGGAATCAAAAGTGAATTTCAGTGTAAAAGTAAATATACAACAATTTCAGTATTAAAGATTTCAATGACTCATAGCAGATAATTCTTTAACTGTACCTTACAGTATCATAAGAAAAACTGAATTTTTATTAAATTATTTATAAAGATTTTATAAGGAAGATTCAGCAAGGAAATCATGCAGAAAAAGAAAAGCTTTAGACTTTCTGCAGCTCAAAATATGTCTCCTTTTCTGAGTCCTTCCCTTCTAAATGTGTAAAAATATATGTCTAAATGTGAGCTGAGGTAAAATACTTGAGCACTGCAGAAGAAATTTGTTCAAATTAGAAAATCCAATCCTAAACACTGCAATTATTTTATAACATCTGTGGACTTTATTCTTCCTAGCATAAATTCTTCCTAGTATAGTATTTCCAACCTCATAATCTTAGCACTGAGAATTTTCTTCTCATCTTTGTTTTTTAAAGTTAAGATTTTATGTGGAAAACTTCTTTCTTGGAAAATTATGTTGCCTAAATGTAAACTGTGGAAAATATTGACCAAGTACTTTAGTGAAGAAAATGTGAAAAACTTATCTAATGGCATTTTTTGAGCGTCCTTAGAGTAGAGCAGAACAAATATGTAAATTTGCAGAAATGCACTCTCTTCACTGTTTTGGTGACATTAAGCTTGCATTTATCCATAAAAGGGTTATCTGAAAAAACTTGTTCATTTTGTTTGTTGTTTGGGTTTTTTTTTAGAAAATGCTGCCAATTTTGTACTTTTCTTCATTGCAATACTTGATGCTGTCCTGATATTTGTTATATACTATTACAATCAGAAATTTCAGTCTATGCTAGGCTTTAGCAATGGTCCTCAAAAATACAGTGTTAGTCTGCTGACTGAAAGCCCATGAACTTTTTGTAGGGTTTGAGAGATTGCCTAAAAATTCTGTAACCAAGTAGTGCAGGCAATGTCACTCCTGTGATAGAAAAACAATGGCTGGCCTCAATAGTTAGTTGGAAAAGTTCTGGTTTTGACCTCTGAAACACAAATTTGAACTCAATTTTATCTTCATTTTTAATGAACATTAGGTCAAAAGCAAAACTAATCCAAGCACAATATAGCACACAGTACTGCAAGAAATACTTATCACTGTTACCTATCTTGCCAGTGATGGAACAAGAGAAACGCAGGAAGGGAATTTAAGGTTAAGGATTATTAGCTCATTTTGTGGAGAAGTAATCACTGCTGTGAATTAAAAATAACTTTTAACCCCAGTCTAGCAGTAAATTTCACCAGTCATTGTATCAGGTTCGACAGCAGAGTTCAGATGTGAAACATCTTTAACATTTTAAATTCCAACATTGTCCTAGCTACTAGAATTTTGGGCTTTCCTCAATTATGTATAATATATGATAAACAAATACTGCTACTGGAGAAGAATTTACATTAGAATTTAGTAATATATCTTATAAATTAAAACCCTGAAATACCTCTAACTCTTATCTCCCTTTTTTTCACTTAATTGGCCCTAAGTGCCTCTTTTCTGTTCCTGTTCCAATGTGGTGCACATGTGGTTTTAAATATTGTTTCCTATTATGCAAAGCTGTGGTTTTTGGTTTGGTTTTGTGGTTTTTTGGATTTTTTTAAGCTGGCATGAAGAAATTTTTGCATTTTGCAGAACATTATCTTTTTATAATACAAAGCATCATCTAGAGTTAACCCAGGATGGTTTATGTGGGGTAGGGTTTTTCCTTATTCTGAAGGATAATACATTTGCTATTATATGGTTTAAATAGGTATGAAAGTTGTGCATTAAAAACTTATATTTGGATCTCTCAGCTCCTATGATCTTTTTAAAACTATATTTTATGAAACAATAGTTTACTGTCTTACAAAAATGGCATCAAGAAAAGTCAACAAATCTGCAGAGATTAAATTTAAATAAGTGTTATTTAATAGATAAATAAATAAATAAAAATTTGTGCCCTGTGCAGCTAAATTAATGAAATGAAACTTTAAGTCTCTTTTCTATGGTACCAACTTCATCATACTGACAAAACTGCTGCACATCAAGTTCACCACATGGAATAATTTCTGGTTTTTATTGAACTATCAAATTGAATGAAATAAACAAGCCAGTCTACAACCAAACCAGATTTCTTTAGTCTAAAAGCACTTTTCTATGGCTGTCTTCAAACAATATATTTAAGTGTCACATGTCAAGATAGTCTTTAGCACCCAGATATTTTTGCATATGAAGAAGCAAAACAATATTCTTGATCTGCCGTTCTCTCATCCTTTGTATTTTGGTTTTCTGCATTTCAATAATTTACTGCCTGGAATTCCTCTTGATATTTGGAAAACAGAATGCTTTGATTTTGCCTTATAAAATTACTTCCCTGTTCTGGGTTTGCCCAGGAAAAGGCAATGCGACAGGAAGTAATATAGATTCCTTTCTAGGAGACAGAACCAGTAAGCAACTAGTTTTGAGTATTGACAGTTATGCAAACCACTTAAAAGTTTCTGCTTTTGAGGGGGAAAAAAAATTAAGAGAGGGACACTGGTAAAAAGATCCTTTTATCTAGTTGCTGCCAGAGAAGCAGCTCCCCCGCTCTCTCTCTTTGGTAAGACTGGGCCCTAGCTGCCCCCCCCTCCCCCTTCCCCACTTTAGAGGGAGGAGGGGAAAGTGGGATTTGGAGCTGCAGCTGAGTCCTTCAGGATTCAGACACAGCTGGGCCATAAATTCCAACCACGGCCAGGCAGGGCCAAGCCACTGCTCTCCCTCTCCCTCAGCTCAGATGCTGAAATTCCACACTGGAACAGAACTGGCAGAGACAACATGATCATCACAAGGCCCGAGAGAGAGATTCACTCTCTCCATGCCCAGATGAAACTTGCAGACTTTTACCCTCCCCTGCACAGAGAGAGAAAGAGCAAGGACACTTAAAAAAATACAGCATAGAGACTCTAAAGTCAGTGAGAGAAGCAGAGCTGACACCTGGAAGGAGGAGCATGAGGAGTGCTTCAATGTGAAAGTTGAAAATTCTATTGTGAAGCCAAGGCTGGGACTAAGCTAAAATATTCCCTGTAATGTATGAGGAGATGGTCCAAAGAGGGGATGTGATGTTCTAACTAGAGCCATGAGCCAAGGCACCTGTGTAGAGATGAGTAGATACTGAAGCACCTGTGGCCTGATGAGAAGCTTGAGCAGAGACAGAGAAGAAGCTGTGACCCAGTCCCTCACATGCAGGGATGGTAAAGAGGACTTATGTTGCCAATAATAGAATGAGAAGATTTTTTTGCTGCTGTAGTAGAACCTCTCATCCTTAAAAAGAGTACCCCATGGACTGCCATAGCCCACCGTAGTAGCTGTAGGAAGGCTACTAGGGTGGGAGGGATTTTCTCATCAAGTAGACTTTTCCTCCTAGGCAGCTGCTTGTTGTGAGGCTGGGAACATAAAAAGATGTGTTTCTTGTAGAGAAGTCCATGTTATAAGCAAAAGAAACTTCTCTCCCTAAATGAACTAAGACTATTTAGAGGTGGTAAACTGGCTGGAGGTTGAAGTGTGGTCTTTTTATGTTGTCAGTGGAAAAAGATGGAGAGGTGTGGGGAGGAGGACTAATCTGAGAGTTTTGTTCTTGTTCTTGGTTTTTTTTGTTTTTTAGGTCTGTTAATAAACTTTTTCATATTTTTCAAAGTTTGAGCCTGCTTTGCCTACTCCTAAGCCTTATCTCCCAGCAAAATATGGATAAATTCTGGCAAGTGTGCTGGCATTTGGCCAGTAACTCAGATAGGTGAACTCAAACCACTACATTCCCTCCCCCCCGATATTTAAGTTATGAAAAATGTAACTTTGCAAATAGAGATGTTAGCACATTGAATTATCAAAACACAGGAAAAGAGAAATACCTATATTTTCTAGATGGCTTTTAAAAACCACATTTCTGTGATATCTCAGAAGAGAAAACCTGGACACTGCTGGCACAAGAGTCATTCACTTAATTTTCATTTTTAACATGCAACATCTCTACTTTCATCTGTTCAAAGACATTTTAAAAAGTTAAATTAAATAGGTCAGATCAGATCAGACCTGTAAGACTGAAGACTTAGTTTCAAGTTAGTGTATTCTTCCCAAAAGAATGCTATGCAGAGAACCGAAAAGACATGATATCTGAAATGAAAACTAAAATGAAAAAATGGAGTAGCTGTTGCCTCAATATGTTGACAAGATATATGGTGTAGCTTAGAATAAGCTGAACTGTCTGTGAGTTATGAGATATTATGAAATCATAATGCAAAGGTTTCCAAAAAAGGCAACCCCACAATGGACAAATTTAATCAAACACAGAATCGCATAATCAGTTAAGTTAGAAAAGACCTCTGAGATCATGAAGTTCAACCTATGACTGAACACTGTATATCAACTAGACCATGGCTCTAATTGTCACATCCTTATGTGTCACATCCCAATGTCTTTCCTTAAACATCTCCAGGGCTGGTGACTTCATCACCACCAATGGACAGCCCATTCCAATGTCTAGTCTCCCTTACTGTGAAGAAATCCTTCCTGATGTCCAACCTAAACTTCCCCAGGGAGCAGCTTAAGATTATGTCCCCTTGTCCTGCTGTTTGCTGTGCAGGAGAAGACACCAAGTCTTACAACCTCCTTCTAGGCAGTTGTAGAGAGCAATATGATCCTGCTAGGCTACCTTTTCTCCAGGCTGAACATTCCTGGCTCCCTCAGCTACTCCTCAGTAGACTGTGCTCCAGACACTTCACCAGCTCTGTTGCCCATCTCTGGGCACACTCCAGCCCTTCAATGTCTTTTTTGTCACAAGGAGCCCAAAACTGAGCACAACATTCAAGGTGAGTCCTCAGAAGTGTCCAGCATAGGGGCAAAGCTTTAGCCCTGGTCCTGCTGCCCCACTATTGCTGATAAAAGCCAGGTACTGTTGCTCTTCTTGGTCACCTGGGAAAGCTGGCTCATGTTCAGCTGCTGTTGAGCATCATCCCCAGGGTCCTTTTCTGCTAGGCCACTTTCCAAGCACTGTGTCCTGAGCCAATTTATTTTGATTTCCAGTATAATCTGACTGGAATGTGACCTTAATCATTATTTTGGGAGAGTTATTTTGGAATGCTGATTTTCACTTGTCAGTAGCTGCCCTGTAGCATGGCAAAATCTAGGTCTTAGAAGAATTTGTGAATCCTTGTGATCACATGATGAATATTAGTAAGTGATTAAGACTTTTGACTGCATGAGAGGTTAGCATTATACTGTGGATGAAGATCCCAGACAAAAGAAACAGTTGAATTTATACTCAGGTGAGGGATTAAAAAGAGAATTACATCCTCCTGAATTCCATGTGAATCAGTACGTTGATCAGAAAAACATGGGAAGATAAGTTCAGGGTAAAATGTACTTCAAAATGCTGACAAAACAGAATCTTTCAGTTGTAAATTAAAAAAAAAAAGTATCTATAGATATAAGAAAATTACTCCCATACTGCTGATTGCTGTAACAATTGAATTGAAACTTGCTATGAAACTTCACTTTGAATGCTGGAAAATTAAAATCATATCAAATTGTATTTTGTAAAGAACTAGTCAAAATGAAACCATAAAAGAAGAATTTTGCTCATTTTCTCAGCTATTTTAAAAACTGTGACACAAACAGCAGGTGTTTGAGAGCCTTAATGTGTTATCTCTATAATCAGCAGCAGGAAAACCACTCTCCACCAGCATTCTCACTTACTTCAGTGATTCCCCCAAACTTTTAAAGGGCCATCTGGTTGCAATCAAGTGTGAACACCTGGGTTATAACTCCTGATGTTTGTGTGGGCAGCTGTTTAACATGCAAAATTATTGATAGAAAGGTGGACCTCAAATATTTCAATTATATCTGACTGCTATAAATTATAAGATATCACTCGAAAGACAGAAAAACATGAAACCTCTATGGCTGTTAGAGCTCCAGAGGAATCCGTGATAGCTCAGATTTTAAGTTATGATTTTAAGTCATGTACAGAATTTTCACTAATGCTTAGCTGCAGGTATTCCCCCTTTTAACAAATATTCAGTCTGTGACATCACAACAAGTATAAAACTATGATATTTCCAAGAACACGAGTTAGTGCTTGCATGGAAGAATGATAGAATGGCATATTGCTGAGCTAACAGGAAATGTGAAAAGAGTAGAATATTCCTTAAAGAGAAATACTTTGAAGAAGGCAATTTTCATTTTAGAATGAGAAACAAACAAAGAAACAAACAACTTGCCACCCCCCCCCCAAAAAAAAAAAAAATCCAAACAATTAAGGTAAACTATCTGGTCATTTTAAAAGAAAGTTTCCAACCGAACTTTGGCTACCGACTCGGAGGAGTGACTTCTAAATGGAAATTAACAGACATTGAGATGCTGGAGTGTATCCAGAGAAGGAAACTGAGCTGGTGAAGGGGCTGGACAGGGTGAAGTTGAGACCTGGGTGTCCTTAGCCTACAAAAAAAAGAGGATCAGGGGGGCCTTTTTGTTCTCCACATGAATTAAGAAGAGGTTGTAGCAAGATGGGGGTCAGCTTCTTTTCCCAAAACAAGTGGCAAGATGAGAGGAAACAGCCTCAAGTTTCACCAGAGAAGGATTAAATTAGGAAAAAAGTAGTAGATAGGACTCTAAAGCATTGGAACAGGTTGTACAGGGAAGTGATGGAGACACTATCCCTGCAAGTGTTCAAAAAACTTGATATTTGGGTATGGCACTTGAAGATGTGGTGAACATGGTCGTAGTGCTGTGTTGATGGTCGGGCTTGATGATCTTTTCTAGCCATAATGATTCCGTAACTCTATGAATGTTATTTTTTATTCAATGTGGTAGAAAGATTTCTTAATGATAACGTTTCTAGCTGCAACAGCAGGACCACTGCCTAATACATATGATTTGCAGAATTCAGTCTTTGATTCAGCTTTCCAAACTCATAAAAATGTTTCCTGCATGGTCAAAGAAATATTGGCAGTAGTTGAGGCACTAGTTGGGAAGAGATGAGCAACATAAGCCTTTCACTTGTGGGTCATTAGTTCAAATTCAGCTATTATTAACACCACCTAAAAGAAATTCCAATGACTATATTATATGTTATTGACTTCCACACCAGAAAATTGATTTACACAAACAATTTTTTTTTGTTAATGTTCTTTTCTTAGTCATTAAATGAGCCATGCCTGCAGATACGGTGTGTCAGAGCTAACTCCTGTGGGCAGACAGTGTGAGGAAACATGCCTGCTGCTTATGTGGATGGAAGGAAATTCTGCCCTCCAGAGGTCTTTAGGGCACTTTCCATAAGCACTAAATTGGTCAAAATTATATGTTGTTTGTTTTCCATATGCACATACACACAACACATAATTTAGTGGGTTTTTTTGTGTATTTTGTCATAGTTATAATGCTAGATTAAACACTCCGTTGAGCCCAAGCAAAAGTGTTGAAAACTGAAAGAATTTTTTAAATACTGTGGGTTTTCTGTGTTTGGAGATTTTTTTTTGGGGGGGGGGGGGTAGGGTGTTGATATTTTTTAAAATGTCTGTGTAAGAGGATCTGAAGCCATATTTTATTTATAAATTACATTTATATATTTTATATAAATATATATTATGTAAATATAATCTTTATTTATAAATAAAATTTAAAAATTACTGAACAACAGTGAAATTATTTTGCAGAATATACTCTAGAAGAACAAATAAATATGAAGTAACAATTTTATTTCTGTGATTCCCTTGAAAATATCTCACTTCCTATTCATTTGATTTATATTCTTCTTCATATATCATAAAAATATGGAAAAATTTCAGCCTCATCTATACAGCCTTGAAAACATGGTGGAGATAGGAAGAGAACAGAAAACCAGAAAAAGTAACCTATGCTTCATTTTTACAGTGTTTTACATCATATATTTTCAATAGCAAAGTGGTGAAGTGCAGTCTGGACCAATGATAGTGAGCTGAGGTAAAAACTGGCTGAACTGCCTGTCTAATGCAGCTGTGATCAACAGCACAAAATCCACCTAAAGGCAGCTCACTAGGCGTGTACCCTAGTGATCAGTACCTGAGGGCAATACTGCTAACATTTTCATTAATGATCTGGATATTAACAGAGACTGCACCTTCAAGGTTTATGCATATGGTACAAAATTGGGAGTAGCTTCTGCAACTGAAGGGCATATTACTATCCAGACCCTGGAGAGATGGGCTGACAGGAACCTCATGCATTCAGTGAGGAGATTTGAAAAGTCCTGCACCTGGGAAGACACAAACTGACAGCAGCAGAGGCTGGGGACTACCAAGCTGTAAAGCATCTTGGAAGAAAAATGGCCTGAGGGTCCTGGTGGGCAACAACATGGACTGACCATGAGCCAGCATACTCTTGTGGTTCCTTCTGAAGATCAGGAAGCACTGTTTCACTCTTTTGGTGATGGAGCACTGGCACATGTTGCCCAGAGAAGCTGTGAAATCTTCCTGCTTGGAGATGTTAAAAGTGTGAATGGACGTAATTCTGGGAAGTCTGCCCTAGGCATCTCCCTGCTTTGAGAAGGGTTTCAGATTAATTGTTCTTCAGAGATGCTAGTGAATATAATCTGTTCTGTGACACTGATTTTATACTATAACAGTGTATTGCTATAAATTTGGGTGAAATTGGGCTGTATCTTCACCACTCCCCTATTTTCTGTGTTTGCTCTGAAATTACATATAACTGAAATATCCAATTTCTTTCCTTAAGTTACTTGTTAAACATCTCCTGTATCAAAGACATCTTTCTGGAGACATCTCTGCCAGGATTTAGACCTCTTCCTACCTATATTATATACTACACAATAACATGGGCTCAGCTTCTATAAACCAAAGAAACAGACTGAAAGAAAAAAAAAATCCAGGAAAATAAATAAATGAAGAAACACTGGTAGCAACAGAAAAACAATTATCTGAATGAAAATTTATTCTGTGCCTTTAATAATAAAATTTACAGTAACTAATTTTTAATTCATTATTGTCAAATGGTGCTCAGTATTTAGACTTGTTTCTGTCTTCTAAAAGTTGATACAATGGTTCTGTGGAGAGAATATTCATGTATTCTCCCTTTTTCTCTTCTCCTTTTCTGATTTTCTGCAAGAACTCTTTTTGCTATATGTCTAAGTACTTACCTGTCTACCTACTTACATTTCCCTTGGCAGCCTGAGAGTAGATGAGAGATGAATTTTTCTTAACCCCTGGGGAAAACATACAGAATTGTGTCTTTTTGTATGCTGAATTTTCTCTTCTGAATTCATGCTTTATTTTTGAACTTTGTGATATGTGATAATGTTCTGACATGGTTGTAGTGGATGCTTCAAAATGCTTTGGAAAAGTGCAGGAAAAAATGGGTAAGTGTACGTGCAAGGCAAAAGTGAGGGGATTATCTCATAGAAAGACTACTGAGGTTTCTAGGTGGTCTCAACAGATTCTGTATGACTTTTCTTGCTGATGGTTAGTAATTAGGGTAGACATACCACATAGGAACAGTCAGCTGCATTTAACCTGAGACAATTATGTAATGACTAAATGCATCATGATGGAGTTTAGGAAAAGTGCTTACCCACACAATGATTGCCAGAGCTAAACATGACAAATTCCAGCACTAAATTTGGTTTTTTAGTGTTTAGGTTTGGGGCTTCTTTTTTTAATTAAAGTCACAATTCTAGATACATTTCTTCTATAAATCTTAAAATCAGACTTCTTGTAAATTCTAAAGGTAATTGGAAAGGAAATATATTCACTTGCACACCAGTTAACCTTCACAGTGTGTTTTTCTCTGTAATGCTGCTCTTTCACTTCTTTTCAGTTTACTAGTTCTTCTTTCTCCTCCAAAAAGCAGTAATAATCTCCTCCTACTTGAATATATACTATTTGACAAAAGTACTGAGAGACAGAGAAGGCACCCAAGTTTCCACAACTAAAGAGAAGGTCAGGTAATCATTAGAATTATTAGCAAAACTAATTATTTGACTCACAAGGAAGAAGCAAAGAGAAAGGGGAATGGAAAAGAAATAAAAAGGAATATAAAAGAAAAAACACTGTCCTTACTGATAGAGAAGT
This sequence comes from Petroica traversi, assembly GCA_025920805.1. Classification (NCBI taxonomy): domain Eukaryota; kingdom Metazoa; phylum Chordata; class Aves; order Passeriformes; family Petroicidae; genus Petroica; species Petroica traversi. The sequence continues at coordinate 1,081,026 of JAHLSL010013306.1, read as the reverse complement.
TAATTCCAATTTTATTTGTGAATTTAAATTGGAATTTAAGAGGCCAGTCAGGCACAAGCTGTATTTTCACAAGAATGGAGAAATGTCTCTGTATCCCCTTTCTGCATTGATGAATAAACAATTTGTATCTTATGGGATACATGTGTAGAGTATGATTGTGGGCCTTCCATATCCTTACAGAAATACAGAAATATGTATTAAGTAGAGTGGAAAATGGAATCTTTAATATCAGCCTAAATATTCATAATTGTCACCATTCTTTATGATTTTATATATTATACAATAGGAAAGGTCTACTCTCTCTTGACAGAGACCTTCAGCTCAACAAAGTGCAGCTGTGCTTAAAGCATTCATGGGAGAGGTAGCAGGGACAACTTTAAATCCCATGTCTGTAGGATTTATAAGCATAAATTGGAAATATCATCTCTTACTTCTTGGAAGCACCCTAAGATGTATAAGGCCATTGACTATTCAGAAGTAGAATTCCTCTCACATTCCTTATATTGAAACTAATCCACTTTATAGAAAACATTTTCATAAGCACAGATATCAAGAGCATAGTGAGAGGGGGAGTGAGAATAAATTTCAGACTGGTGGTCAGACCATGAGGTGGGGCACCAATATCAGGCCTTGCTGGTACTCATTATAAGGTATCATTTGAATATAGAATTATTAGAACTAAGGACTTAATGTATAATACAAATGTATGTAGGACAATAATAAAGTTTTTACAGCAGTATGATTAATATTGCCTTTGAAATTTACTTCGCTAAATAGATCAGCAGAAAGGAATAGAGTAGAGTACTTCCTGCAAAAACAGAGGCAACGTGATGTAATCCATAATACAGAAAGAGTAATTTATATTTGACTAGGAATGTACAAGACATACAAACTGCTATGTTCATTTTGGGGGGGGGTTAGGTTGGTGATTCTTTTTGGAATGGGAATTTTATCTGGTTGACTATAAGTTGATGAACATTCCAGAAAAAAAATGGAAGTAACTTCTAATCCATCTCAGGAAAAAATAAGTAAATAAATAAATAAATAAATAAACAATTACAGTGTTTTATGAGTGAAAATTCATTGGGGAGGTGAATTACAACTCACATAATTTCTGGTTAGGAGTTGAAAAATATTGAATTATTTTGGTTGTTGCACAAATTTTTTCCACACTAAGTATTTTATGAGTTTTCTTTATCAGTATGAGAAGAAACCAGTACTCCAGAATCTCCTTTGAGATTCTGGAGTACTGGTTTAACTATTTAGGATGTATAAAAAAAAAATTCCAATTAACTTACTCTAAATTTATCCTTTATTAAAAACACTGCTAGTGAACAAATTTTCTTTGGGTAGTTCTTAGACAACTCTCAAAAAAACATGTCTAAAATAATCTGATCTTCACACAGAAAATCTTGTGTGTTACAAAGAATATAATCATATATTACTCCTATATATACTGTCTGTGTTATTCAGATATATGCAAATACACTGACTTTCTCTTTTGAAGTAATGCTTTAAGAAAATCGTCATTTATTGTGGGCAATGTAATTCTGTAGAGGATCTTAATCTATCAGGACTGCTGAACACCGAAATGTTGCTGTGGGTTGTATTGATTTCAGGTGTCTACAACTTTCATTTGAAGTTCTGGAATTTGAAATAAAGTTACTTTGGTTTACAGTGATAAAATTCCACGTTGGCATGCAATTCACAAAACCAATGTGCTGAAAAGTATAGAAATAGCAAATCTTACAGAAATCAAATAATTTGTCAAAATTTACTTAAAGATAGTAAAAATATTCCTGATGGGATATATATATCTCTATAGTTTTCTTGTAAGTTGGATGGTTTTACAATCTTTTTACTTATGAAATGCCAAGCTGCATGTTCATTGCATGCACCTATTTAGGAGCATAAATTACTATTTTACATTTACTTAATGTAATTGATATGGATATAGTTGTATCTTAATTTATTTTCTAAATAATTTTTAACACTGCTAAGACTTAAAGTCCAAGCAACAAATAAATTCACTGTGCCTTTTCTTCGTTGTTGTTGGTTTTTATTATTCCTAATATTGAATGAAAGAGGTGAATAACCTCATCTGCTTTTAGCTAACATGAAGCTGCTTGAACTTCATCTGCTGCATAGACTTCTCAGTTAACTTGTCAGGTAATCCTGTGTAAGCAAAACTTCCTAGTGCATACAGTACCATATAAAAGCAGTGCAAACATACAGCATAATGCCTTTATCCATAATTATGGAATGTAAGACCAAATCACTATTCTATTCGAGGTCAAACTGCTAACAAATAGTAAAAAAGTACTACAGACACAGAAGCAATGCCTTTTTTACTGACGACCTTAAAATAACTCTAGCATTAAACACCAGATTTTTTAAAATATAACTTAATACTTTCATATTTAACACTTAGAATTTCTCAAAATCTCCCTGACAGGTTGAGTAATATGACATGAAATATCAGAAACACTGTTCTTCAAGACATCATCTATTGTGATTATTGCCATCTCACCTGATGGTGTCCTACATCTAACTAGGATGTCCAGATAGTTTCATGATTGCAAATGTTCAAACTAATGAATCTTGGACTAAAATGCATTTTAATATAGTAAAATACAATACAAGAACTCTAAATTCAATGTGTAATAACAGAAGCATGATATTTCTTCTTTTGAGACAGTTATGCCACCTACTATCTGTGTAAGGACTTTCCAGACCTTTGGAACAAATGAGCCTGAAGGTATAAAATAAGGTATATCATATACAAAATAGGAAAATTGGTTAATTAGCACCATAATTTAAGGTATGAAAAAGATAAGCATTCTTAGTTCACACTGCTTTTTAGCTTTCTCAAAAGAAATTTTCTATTTTATCAACTTCATAGGAAAATGTTGCTTTTCCCAAGAGAATTTTCAGTATTATACCTCCAAGGATGTTTTCAGATTATTAGAGCTGTTACTGAAAAGAAGTTCAAAGATGAAATAACAGAATCCTGTCAGTGGTGGGAAATTTAGATGATTATGGCTCAAAATATCTTACAGTAGAAAAATTGCAATAATCAGTTTTCTTGAAGCTCATATTTATACAGAGGTAAATAAAATGTAACATTACTGGAATTTAAATTGTCACATTAAAATATATTTGATTTACATGAGACTAGGAGATTGCTTGAATGACATATCCTGCTGTCCTTCCTCACACTGCCTTGGGCATTGATTCTTTACCTGCTTGCCTGAAATGTGACATAAATTTGTATCTCCGAAGCTGATAAAGACAAGATAACTTTTGGTGTGACTCATTTGGGCCATTTATATGCTTCTTTGGGCTAAATACAATTGAATTAAAAATACATCAGGCTGAAAAGATTAGATCAGTTAAAACTGAGCAGAACTAGAAAATGATGAAAATTTGAGAAAATTCATATAATGAGAAAATTCATATAATTACCCTCTGAGTTGGAAAAAAAGGAAAATTGAATCACAAATTCAAAAAGGAAAAAAGAATCAGGAAATGTAGAAGAAGCAGTTGACTTTTAATATTCTGAGTTCTTTTCCTTAGCAGTTGTTTTGTTTGGTTTTGCTTTTGTTTTGTTTTGTTGTTCTTGTGGTCCAGAACATGGTCATTTCATTAATATAAATGAATATTTATATTAATTAAATATAAAAACTGAATACTAACAGCATGTTTAAGAGAGAACGTAAAAACAGTAGGCTAGAAGAACAAAGCCACTTTCAAATAATGTATTTTAATATGCTGTGTTAAAATACAGCAAACTCTATTTTCAATGTAAAATCTGCAACGTACTGAACCTTACAGAATGTGTTATAAGATCTGAGCCCTGACAATGAAGAGGAATGGCCCAAGCTATGTGCAGAAACACAAATCTAATACAGCTGATCAGTGTAAAATCAAAGACAACAGGGCACTCAGATTATATTTTTTTCCTGTTGTTCAAACTGCATAATATCATTCATGGACAAACAGATGTATGACCTTACTAGCACAGGATTTTGATCTTGGCAGGAGGTTGAGTGAAATGTCAAGCTGATAAGTGCAATTCCAAGTTATCTTCTGACTGTGTGGTGCCTAAATTTGTCCTTCTTTCATGAAGTCCTAAAAATAATTACGAGGGAAAAAAAATGGAACTATAGTTGGTCTGCTTAGAGGAAACTGAAGACAGAGACTGAACTGAATGTTGATTTTCAAAGCTGTTGTTTCAGTCAACAGTAATAATGTTCACCTCAGGTAACAGGAGAGTTTGGCCAAAAAACCCAAATGCTGCTAAAAATCTTTATCATAATCATTTGCAACACAGAAGAAATTTAAACTTAAAAGATTCAAACTATGCATGCAAAGTTCTATACATTCCTTAAAAAAATACAACCAAAATATTTACCAAAAACAAAAATAGGCATTATTTTTAAACAAATACACTTCCAATTTCTTTTGTAAGAAGCAGGGTTTGTTGGATTTCCCTTTCAGCAACTCAAGAAAATATAACACTTGGGCCTTTTATATATTTTGTTGGAAAGTTATACAAAGCAGGTATACTAAACCACACTCTGCATAGTACATTGTTTAATACAAGTTTTTCCATAAATATTGGACAGAATAGAATGGAATAAAATAAATAAAGCTGCTATGAGCTCAACCCATTTTTTCACAGTCTGCTGTTGCATCACAAATTCTGAAATGTAAAAAAAATTACCATATCAGTTAACAACTATCAATTTTTTAAGGTTGATGAAAAATTTACCTGCAGACATTTAAATTATTTCTGTAGAACTATTCTAATTTTTTAGAACAAACATGAATTTAGTTGTTATTTTGTAAACAAACTTAAATCCTCGTACTTGTAGTTTCAATACTTTGGAAATAATAACATATGAATTCATGTATCACAGTTTACAGTGATAAATCTTCTGAACAGTAATTTTGACAATTTTTCATCAATTATACATTTTGTTGTACTATTGAAATTTAAATCCAGAAAAACAGCCATTTTTAAACCAAGTTTTTTATAAAGAAACATATATGCTATGACATATATAAAGAAACATATATACTATACTTTATAAAGAAACATATATAACATATATAACAATATATACATTTATATGACATAGAATAACAATGCTTAAGCCCCCATCAGTTTACACTGGTTGTTAGAAGGTGTCCACTCATAAGAAACATGGTTCCTGAAACACACTTCTGATAATTGAAATGAGCCCAATGAGCTTCATAGCTACACCTACGCATTAAGATCTTAGCTTCATCACTTTGTGGAAGTAGTTATAGGATGCTTCTACATCAAGTAAGAGAAGCTAGATTTGATGACCTGGAATAGCCAAGTTTCACTAAAGTACAAGAAATCAGCATGACTAAATGGTAGCATGGAAATTTCTAGAAATTCTCAATGAAGATTTAATCCTGTTTGCATTTATATCCCATTGAGTAAATTATTGAAAATGCCTGCAAAATTTTGTCCTCTATTACCCTATGTGAAGCATGAAAACAAAATGTAAGTTTCAATTATTCAAGTTTTCCTATCAGAGAAGGAACACAAACACTGCACTAAAGCAGTTATAGAACAGAGTTCTGTTGTTTTCCTTTTCCTATATTTTAGCTTTTCAAGTGCTGTTGTCAGTTTTCTTCCTATGAAATATTAAGCTAAAAATAAAAGTGTCAGGAATTAAAAAGCCTTTAAACACTACGAAGAAGCAAAACTGGATACGTGGGTAGAGCTCTCTTAAGTTTAGATAGAAATACATAGCTGTTTTATCAGGATCCAAAATAGGTGATCAGGAGTTACAACCACACTTTGTGATTATTGTTATTTGCTTTACATTTCATCAAAGAAAATCAAAAAAGAGTCTGACTTTTTTGTCCAGAAAACCACTTCATGAACAAATTATTAACTTCACTTTATGACTAGACAGCACAGAGTAAAATTTTACTCTCACCTATTCACAACAGTCTAACACAAAATGATCCAGCATCTCGGAACTTGTAGTCAATTTTCTGAATAGATAGGAAAGGGAGTTAATTCCTCCCTCCCCTCAGCACAGAATAATCTTTCTGGTTCATAACGCCAACCTCTCACAAGGAACCAGGCGGAACACTCTGATGCAACCACCTTCTACCATCTGCTCCTGCATCCATACATATGTTGTATACACACCCTCACTGTGACCTGTTTCCTCTTCTGCTGCAGCACTCCCAACCCCTGCCTCTACCCCAGCTGTTACCAAAATGCTGTCAGCTCTATCCTTTGTGTCCTGGCTGGCAAGAAATGGCTCATGGAAGTCTGGGTTTGACTGTAGAGTAAGCAGGTAGTACATGGAGTCTCAACAAACATCTGGTAAAAACAACAGCTGTCAGTGCACAAAATAACCTTTCCTTTTCAGCAGCAACTTTTGCCAACTAACACAAAAAAAATTGCAGGTGTTTTAAAAGTCCTCCTATTCATGGCCAAATATGGCTCAAACAGGTAATTCTTCAGAAGTTACTGAAAAGTACTGCCAGACAAATTGGTCATTTGAAACATTCCTCTCAGGAAACCAAGCTAAAAATAAGATTACTGATTAATTGCACATTTCCAATCTCAAAATTATCCTGTAATTTTCTTAGAAGGGCAATTTTCTCTTTTTTCAACTCTCTATTGCCACTGTATTTGAAGGGGCCTTTGTTTATTTCAGCATTATGGTAATTCAAGTTTCCTGCAGTTATTAGTTTAACTTTCTTCTGCATATTTTTTTATATCCTGTTCTTTCCTATACCACGAGTATATATTTCTAACATCCTTCACTTCTTGCTTGAACTGCTCTTTTATCACCTTACTTAATCATGTTGACCTTTTGCAACCTTTATGCTGTTTAAATTTAAACAGGCACGGATTTCAACTGCAGCCTGTTTAAGTACTTCTTAAATATTCTCCACTTTGCCTCAGTACATTTGCCATGCATTATAGAATTTCTCTCAAAATATTCCAAGGTGGCTTACATTCTTGCAACTCAGCTTTACCAGAGTGAAAAAAAAAAAAATCTAAAAATCCTTTTGTATTTTTAAAAAATGCTTATCTTCCCATGATTTTTAAATTCATTAATGTTCTGTTTTCAAATCCTTATGTTCTTTGACTTGAATTTGCTATACATGTGGTGTTACATTTCAGATGAAATCCAATTCATTTAAGTCAAAGTGTCAAATCACCTGAATTTTGTCCTTGATGTAATGCTATGGATTCTTGATAGCACAAAACCTCGCCCTTTTTCACAGCAAAATCTTACCCAATATTCACTATTAAATATTTTTAGAAAATATCCCTAAATATCCCCAAATGTACCAATATTTATATCCATGTACTTGCAGTGCAGTTTCAGATACTCAAATTTGGAAAAGTATGATTAAACATAGTTGATTGTGGAATCGATGTGGAAGTATGAAACACAATAATGAAGGCTAAAAGTCAACTCTTACTTTTCTGTAAAAATACATCATGTTTTATAAGCATGATTTTTTTTTCTACTTTGTTACTGAGGCCTCTCTCATTCTCTGTTACTGGGATATTTTCTTTTCACAAGCAAGACAATGAGTTACATAGTCTATAAGGTATTTTTCACATGCAATGCTATTTCTCTTTTCTGTGAATCTGTCTATCTTCTTTCCACAGTTTTAACACAAATATTTTGAATATTCATAATTCCTCAAGAGTAAGAGGAATTGTACACAACCCTGCATGAAACTCATAGACAGATCTGAAGTTCTGTAGGAAAGAAAAAGACCTTGAAACATGTGCTGGAAGTGTGTAAAAAGGATTAACACATGATTATGCAATAATTCTATACTGTTAAATTTCAAATTCAACAAGACACAGTGCCCTCTATTTTCATTCTGTCAGAAATTAGCTTTCCATACCCACAAAGTTCTATCCAATACACTTAGGTTTTATGCACATTAAATTATTACTCTTATTTAGTGAAATTATACAACTGATGAGTTCCCTCAAGGATCAAGGAAGTAAAATCCAAGTCCTGGACTTATTGGGCAGTGTCTAGCTGACATTAGCTTCACTTGCTCAGAATGCACTGGCTTTGTATGTTTGGATGTTTGCAGTGTTTTGCAGACTGCACAGAGTTAAATCAGTCTGTGTAGGGGTAGTGTCCAAAGGCCCCAGGTATTTTGGGTTTTCCTGATTTAGGTTCTTTCCTTTGAAACCCACATGGCTTCCGGGTAGCTATGATAGATGTGTACAAACAAAGAACATTATTTATAATTAATTTTACAATGCAAGGTAATTGCTATATCTTTATATTTATCCTCTTTCCAGAATTTTACGTGCAGTAACCTAGCCATGAAAAAAAATAGAAAAAGTCTAATTAATCCAGCTTGATAAAACATCAGTTTCAGCACAAATCTGACCAAAACTAATATACTGACTCTGTAACCATAAAATAGGATAACAAATTCAGCAAAGGTCTGGTGGATATAATTCATCTCTCTGCAGAAGAGGTTGTAAGATATCATCAGTTTGTCATAAATATCTATGTAGCAATGTTTCAGACTGTTAGAATGGACACTTCTGGAAAATAAACAAATGTAGTATAGCTATGAAGGGCAAAAAAACCCACAGCCAATTAATGTATATTTCAGTACTCCAGAACAAAGGGGAAAAAAAAAAAAAGAGAGAAGCAGAATTTTATTATGTTGCCTGCATTAAAGAAAATAAAAATGATCAAAAAACCCAAACAACCTCATAAATGAAAACTTTTTAGCTATCTTATTACATGGTTATTTCAAAATCGGAATCTCATCTTCAGTAACAGAAATGTGTGAGTCAGTAAAATGAGCATGCATATTAATAAAGTCAGATGGAAATTATCTCATCTAACTCCATGGCATCTTGCATTCTTTATTTTTCTGGTTTTGGCATAGAAAGTTCATGAAATTTCTGTTTGTGATTTTCCATGGCTCATGAAGACTCTTGGAATATTTCCTAAAACAGATAAATGCTGTAGTCATGTTACTGTACTCAATTAGATTTTAACTCTTCTTAACTTAAATCTGAAGCACAACCACTCAATGGCTGAACTTCTTGATGGAGTGTGATTTTATGCCAGGCAAGCATATGTCCTTGCAGCAAGTAAGATTCCATGCTCGATGCCTATACTCTGATATTCTCACAGCCAACTTCAAAGTATAACTGCAAAGAGCATTCCTGTTCCAGTCAGCGAATAGCAGATGCCTATTTGCCTTTATGTTCCCAACTAAACTTCACAGCACTGAAACCATTACTTAGCAGCCATTCTTCAACTCGCCTGTATATAGAACTGATATATCCTCTTTGTCTCCTCTTCTCTCCTCTCCCTATCCACTTATATTCACATTTCTATCATTCCGAATAACAAAAGAAGAGGCTTAAAATGCTATGGGTTTATCATGAATATGTATAGAGGGGGCATATATCACAATGCAACATACTTGTCATTCTAAGTAAAGACCAAAACTCGGTGTTGAAAATTATAGTCTTTTTATTTCCTGAAACCTTTTGCAAGAACATGCTGAAAGAACAGCAGTCCTTCCTCCTGTAACATGAAAATAGTCAAATCAACAGCTGAAAAGTTTGAGTCCTCATTTTTACAAGAACATAGAATTGTAGAATCATCTAAGTTGGAAAAAACTTTAAGATCGTTGAGTCCAACTTTAAACCTAACACAATGTCATGGTTTAACCCCTGCTGGAAATTAAGCCCCACACAGCCACTCACTCTGGGAAACATTTTCTAGTGTTGCACCAATCTCATAATAAAAATATTTCTTCCTGATATTTAGCCTGAATCTACTCCCTTTTAGTTTAAAAACTTCAACTGTTGTGCTCATAAAAAGTATTTTACCATCTTTCTTATAAGGCCCTCTTAAGTACTGAAAGGCTGCATTATGATCTTCAGAGATCTGTTTTTCTCCATGCTAAACATCCCTTTCTCCATCTGTGCTCACAGGACAAATGTTCCATCCTGCTGGTCGTTTTGTGGCCCACCTCTGGACACTCTCCAACATGTTCATGTTTTTCTTGTCCCAAGGACTCCAGAGCTGGATGCAGTACTCCAACATCTTTGTCCATTTAATACCTAAAATATTCTATTTATGGCAGTACTCGACCATCCACCTTACCTTCATCTTACTATCTGAAATGCTGTCTCCTACCATTCTGAAAAGTAAAGTGTGTCTTCACAGACCTGGTCTTCATTTTCTCAGATCTGGCATTGGAAAGGTAATATCTGACACTGGATCATTAGTGAAAGACAGGTTATAAAAGAATAGTTACTTGTTAGAGGAGGCCAATATGCTGCAAAGTCTGCTGCAAAGTTATGCTCTTTTCTTCTTCTGCTCCCTTCTTCTCTTGACAATCCTTGCAATTGGCTTACTTTCACTTTTGCAATATGTTACTTGACAGTTTACAAGATCATTTATTGGACAGTCAAAAAGATCATAAGCATCACTTTAATGTGTTCTCATCTGTTTTGCCTGAAAGGGTTTTTTTTTTGCTCCGTTTCTAAGCATACAGGTAGGAATATTTTGATGTTGACATACAGATTTCCAGAAATTAGGCCTCCGGTCTGTAGATGGTTGCTTCACTTTCGTGTCTGGATAGACATGGCTTATCATTGAAATAATTCTCCTTAGAATTCTCTAACATTGAGACATATTCTTCTCGAAGCTTTCTCAGATACCAATACCAGAACATCATACCCTTAGCAATGGTTATGCTTCAGCAGAGTTTGCTGAACTCATCAAAGCAGAGCAGGTACATCAGAATGAGATTAAAAATAAGGGTAAGATACACACTCCAAAATTTGCCAGTATTTGCAATAGCAGAAGGGGACATTGAAGTGATAGATTAGAAAATGGAAACTCTATGTATTGTTTTTCTCTTCTTTTATGCATTCCTAGTGCTTGTACATTATAAAAAGAAAGCTTTCTGAGATTTGCAGGATATATTTCTTCTTCTTTATTTTTCTGTTATATGTTGCCTTATGTCCCCTTCCAATTTTGTCCCTCATAATTTTTCACAGACATGAATCAAAAGAATGTGCATAGTATTTAATGACATTTCATCACACATATCATCTTTGTGCTTGACACAGTTGATATTGGGTCTCTATTTTCTGGGGAACAATCTGAGAATCTCATTTTGTCTTTCTTAAGAAAATAACAGTCCATATGATTATTTTGAAGCTGACAGTATGTTTAACCTCTACTGTCACTGTCAGGATGAAGTCTCTCTCAGACAGAGTATCTGCATTTGTCCTGCAGGAACAGGGAACAACCTAAAAATTCCCATCATCATTTTTTCTAAATAGCTTTAATTCTTGCAAGGCTTAGCCATGACCCAGGCTGAAAAGTAACTACCCTGCATCTGAGCACAGAGATTCTTGGTTCTTGCAGTAATGGCTTTACATTTAGGCTAGAAGTCAGGAGGCAACTTAAATAACCAAGAAAAAAAAAAAAGGAAAATAAGTGCAAATCCAAGAAGCTACAGAGATTAAAATTTCTTGTTTAAGAATTCAACTTCTGAGTTAGTGTTTTGATAAACTTGCACTGGTTGATAATTGACAAAACATCCAAAATCTGAAATGTTCCTCCTCATTTTATTTCTCAAAGATTTCCTATATGGCAAACTATAGGTCTCAAAATGGCAGTTCAAGATGTCATTCGTGATCAGTGCTTAAAGCAAATTATTAGAAATTTTGGAAGGCTATGACCATTATCACCATAATAAACATTACAAATTTCTGAACTTTTTCTACCAGTTAGAACAGCAGATGGCAGTAAATTTTGGAATTTTCAACACACTGTGTTAATCCTTGTCTTTTATATCTCCACCACCCTTATTCTATGCTAGACTGCCAGCTGGCCATAAAGTGCATGTTTCAAAAAAGAAAAAGTTTTCCTCTATTTTTATTAACTGTTAAACCTAGTGGTCAAAAACTTATAAAGAGGAAAGCCTCCAGGCAAGGTGAAATAAACTGTGAATCATCTCCCAAGATAATAATGTTTTTCCAAACAGACCCCTACAAACCTTATTGCACTATTAAAAAAAAAAACAAAAACTTTCACAGTGGGAGAAAATGTTCTCTTTAAAGGTCTGGTTACACTAAACAGCACTAAGGAATAAATAAAAGACCTCTTCTGTGGGTGGCTTTGAAAATGTATCATTTCCATTGATGCTGATGACTACTAAAATTCCAAAACTGCATATATCTAAGTAAGTTTTTTTTTGGTTTTTTGCGGGGTTTTTTTGTGGCAGGGCAAGTGGGCTGCCATATATAGTCAAAAATCAATAGACAGTAAGTTATTGATGTTGTCTCTCTTATTTCAATTGCTGCACTTGTAGTTATCACCTAGGAAAGGATAAAAATTGCAGTCCATCCCATCATATTGAACAACACAAAATACTCTGCATTTCAATCACAGTCTTCAAGTGCTAACACAATTTACTTTTGGAAACAGCTTTGGAAAGTGTGACTACAACTCAGAGCTATATATGTTCGTCTAGCTGATAAAAAAAGTAGAACCTTTGCCTAGGTTTTACTGCCACTGTGACTTTACAAGTCACAAAGCTATTTATGTCATCAGATACTAGTTTATCGGCATTCTTGTCTGTCTTTCTGATATAGCACTATGTCGGCAAGAACATTAAGTGAAAGTGAAGTAGAGCTGGTTTTCATGCTAGGCAGTGTACAGCAGAAAGGATGCAGTGGAGATAAATACAGCTGATTAACAGATCTTGAAATGATACCTGCTTCCAGAACAGAAGTATTTTTATTCTTCTTAGAGCAGATGGTAAGAGGGGGATGAGGGGAATCAGGTAGAGGAGGCAAGAATATCCTTATGGCCTCCTATTATGCTTTGATTCAGGTCACAAAACACTTTGGGCTCTTAAAGTAGGCTCATTTAGGATAAAACCCCCCCCAAAACTGCTAGAGATATATTAAATAATCTACAGCTGCTAACCAGTTCTCAATAGTCTAGCTGAAATAAAACCCATAGTGTGCCCATTGTGTTGCCCTGCTTGCTATTTGGTCTTGTTGCATTGCATTACTTCAATAATAAAACCATTATTAAAATTCAAATGAGGAAAAGATAATCTCTACCTGAGGAGTTCCTAATGCTTTAAATCTTTCCAACTGAACTCACTTCAATCACTTGAAAACATCCTGGAATACACATTTAAATGTTTTCTTTGTATGTGAGGCACTGCAGCATTTTGGACAATGTTACTGCAGAAGTGAATACATAAAGGACTTTTTAAAATTTTGAACATTTTAGAAGACAGCTATTTGAATTAAATGGCAAACATAGCAGATTTGAAGGACATCAGCTTCAAAATAATTTAGGCCACTGATAGAAAAATAACTCAAAGCATGAGACTTTTGCACATGATGGTTGATTAGAAACTGCTTCTCGTGTACTAGATAAGGTCCTAACTCATAAGTAAGTTTTTAGAAGTTAAGAGAGTTTCCAGGTTTCAAAATGTTCCAGCAAAAAATGGAAGAAAAATCTGTAGAGGAAAAGAGAGGGAGGGAATCATATCATTCTGGTCTGTCCATCATGCTGTCAGCAGGTTACAGCAATTTTTTCTCCTGTGCTACTGTTATACAGAAAGACAGATATTTTCAATTGCAGTCAGTGAATCATGAACATACATTCAATACATATCTATATATCTAGATATCTATAGATAGATATATAAACAAATTTCATTTTCTCTCCCTGTCCAGCAACTATTTTTGAATCATAGTCTTTTGTGATTTTTAAAATTAAGTATAACAAATAGAAGAATAAACTCTTGACAATTTAGTTAATATAAAAGGTGCTGAAAATTCTGCATAAAAATGTTTACACTGATTTCTATGGAAAGTTTCCTGAAAGTGGTACTAATTTTTTTTTTTAGGGATGGTCCCGGCCCTGAAATTTCTATGGAAAATTATATTGGAATGAGAGTATCCATCACATAGTTTAATTAAATTGACGAGTTTATTTAATTAACAGATTTTCCAACTAAGCAAATATTATTGCAATACCATTACTCATTTCATTTAGTTCAATATTTCATTATTGTATAACATGGCTCATAATATGTGTTAGCAATACTGTATAATACATATAATAATGCTGGACTACAGCTTTGGGGCTCAGCATTAAGTAGTAGAATTTCAATGCTCCTTAAGCAAAGAAGAACATGAGATGATACAGCACTTCTGCATCTCAGCTTCAACTTGGAAGCTTGAGGATAATTAATAAGGGACTTGGAGGAACATATGGGGAATAAACTAGTAGCCATTTAGTAAATAAAACAGCCCATGTGATATATTTTGGTTTAAGGTTTGTCTTCAGTCTTTCCAGAGTATAATTAAGTAATCTTAGAGGAATAATACTGGAAGGCATTGCAAAAACATTTTTGTTCAAATCAAAGTAATTTAAGACAAATGTACAAAATATCCTTCAGATATATTTTCCTGCAAATCTATCTACTAGAATGTTGCATGTTGTACACAGTAAAGGTACAGTATTTCCTATATTTTAAATTTCTCCTAGGCTTTCAAGGTATTTTGCTTTAAAGAGCTGATACAGGTAAGAAGATAGCAAGAAAGACAGACAGAAAGACAGAAAGACAGAGACAGAAAGGGGAAGGGGAAGGTGAAGGGGAAGGGGAAGGGGAAGGGGAAGGGGAAGAGGAAGGGGAAGGGGAAGGGGAAGGGAAACTAGGCTGGTCACACCTTGAATCCTGGGGCAGTTTTTGTTGTCACAATATAAGAAGGTTCTAGAGTTATTAGAAAGTGACCAAAGGAGAGCCATGAGAATGAGGAGGCATCAAGAGGGGAAGCTGCATGAGGAGCTGCTGAGGTCACTTGGTCTGTTCAGCAGCCTGGAGGAGACTGAGGAGAGACCTCATCACAGTCTGCAACTTCCTTGTGAGGGGAAGAGGAAGGGTAGATGCTGATCTGTGCTCTGTGGTGACCAGTAATAGGACATGAGTATTGGTCTGAAACTGAGTCAGTGGAGGTTTTGCCTGGATAGTAGAAAAGGTTTTTCATTCAGAGGATGTTTGGGCACTGGAACAGGCTCCTCAGGGAAGTGTTTACAGTACCAATTTGATAGAGATCAAGAAGCATTTTAACAATGCTCTCAGGCCTATGGTGGGACTATTGGAGGTGGTCCTTTACAGGGACAGGAATTGGACTCAGTGGTCTTTTTAGGTCCCTCCCAACACTGGATCTTCTATGATTGATTAAAACCACCATTACATCCATTAAACCTACAGCTGGTTAAATTATTTTTACTCTCAGCAAACACTCTATGTGGGTCTCATGGAACAGGGATATTTGTGTAACTCACCGTGAAAGATACTGAAATGAAGGAAACACAGGTTGAGCCCCAAACAGTGGATAATTAACTTTTGTTTGAAAGCTTTAACTGTGATTCTTCTGAGTTGTCCACAGCTCTGAAAAATCAGAAATTAAATATCAGAATAAATTAATGCATGTTAATCTCAGTCCTCTACCCATAAACTCTAAAAAACAGGCCTTGCCTGTGGTGCAAGGCCTCAGGAATGACTCTGGGGGGCACTTCGGGGGGCCTTTGATGGTTTACAGCACCCCCTCAGCTGCCTCTCATGTGAATTTTCCATGGATGTGGCCTTCGCAGGGTTAGGTGTTCCATAGCCAGATTGTGTAAGGGAGGCTGCCCTGAGCAGAGGCTACAGCACACTGAAACTTCTTCCCCACACCTCAGCTGGGGGAAATTTGTACAGATGTGCTCCCAGCAAATGGGTCTGTGGGTTACAGCCTCCCCCACCCCAAAGCAAGCCAAAGATGATTCTTAGCACAGTTCCTGAGTTTGGCTCACGTTATTTTCCTTGTTTACTTGTTTGTTTCAGGTGATCGAAGAATGGGTTTTCCCTTTATCTAATCTCAGCAGTTTGATTTACAGTCCAAAATCCCAGTCAGGTCTCTTCAGGGAGGCCTCTCTGGTTGAAGTTTCAGTGTTTGAGGCATGAACTATTTCAGTCTAACAAATTCTATCAAGCATTCACAAAGACATCCCAAATATAATACAAAAAATGGAAACACTTAGAACATGCTAACACTGCTGTGTCTTGGAATGGATCTACAGTTGTATATGCAGAACTACAAAAGTGGAAATAAGAGTCACAGATAAAACAAGAAAAATAATAAATTTTTCACTCAGTGGATTAATTTAAACTCTTAAAAATTCTGAGTTAATAAAGACTTATATGATGTTTAAGAAAGCTAAACTTCTTAACTATTTTTTAAAATTTTCTTTTTCTTCGGTGTTAAAAGGTGCCCAAAATAAATAAATCCAAATATTTTGTATTTACTGAAATAAACTTATTTTTCTTAAGTAGTACTGGCTAAGAAAATAAGGTAAATCCTCAGATAAAGTAAAAAGCAATGTAAAATATGAACAAAATAGAAATGGCAGCATAAATGAAAGTATAAGGTGGTTAATAAAATTGCTAATATACTTGTTCAGGAGAAAAAAAAGTGTCTGGTCTAACATGGAAAGGCAAAGCAGTGGAAAGTGAAGTTAATAGATAAGTGCATGATTGTGGGTTCAGTCCTGGTTTCTGAGACCGGTAAGTGCAAATCAGTAGTCTAGAAATGTAGCAGTTATTTTAAAAGCTCTGCAATATGTAGAGTGCAATTGATTTGGAATGTTCTGGATGGTGATCTATTAAAATGTCAGAAATATAAAAGCCCCGATGCATAGACAACTAGTTTTATAGAATTTCTTTGTCATGCTTCTTTTTACAGTTTATTGATCTGGGAACCAAACAGACTGGATAGTAAGTCCTTCGTAACATTGGTCTACACCCAGTGATCTACACGTTTCTTGCCCTGTAAAACAATCAAACTGTGATTTAACTGATATACCTTTAACCACATCCCAGATGACAAAACTTAAAATTTCAGAGAAAGTATTCTAGAAAAAAGATGTAATTTGTCTTTATGAAGATTTACTTAAAATATAGGGGACCAAGGGTGCAGTTAATTTGAAGTTCCACTCTTCCTCCTTTTTATTTAAATATATATGTATTTGCAATATGTGCTCTGGCAGTGTTAGTAGTGTCTTCATAAAATGCAATTCAGATGGTTGAGAAAGGCTTTTGAGATATGATCACTGGCACAAACAAGGATTCTTTGAATAAAGCAAGCCTGTCTCAACATGAACACGTTTTATCTAATGTCTTTGTATTACCCATAATACAAATTGTGATCCAGATGATTTTTAATGACTCAGAAAGTCGTATAATCTCTTCCCATTTAAGGGTCAAAATACACACTCAGTGAAGACCCTGCTATTTACTAGGTTGTTATCTGTTGTCAAGTGAGAATAGTGAAATCAATTTATTTGGCATCTTATCTGCACAATGCTGCATCAGCTGCTTACAAAGGATGAACAAATAATAATGTTGAACCTCAGGGTATTTGTTTGTCTGAATTCTCATTCTGTTGGCCAAAAGGAAATCATTGCAACTACCCTCTGGAGATGCAATTCCCTTAGAGAGTGGAGAGGGTTGAAGTCAAAAACCAGGTGGAAATACAAATTTCTTGTCATGGCTTGAGTTCGCCAACCTGAGTTTCTGGAAAATGTCAGCACAGTTACCAAAATTTACCCAATTTTGCTGTGAGATAAGGGCTGGAAGTAGAAAACCAGGCTTAAACTTTTAAGAATATAAAGAAAGTTTATTAGTAGGCCTAAAAGGGAAAAGGAACAAGAACCAGAACAAAACCCTCAGAACAACCTTCCTACCCCCACTTCTCTCTTTCCCACTGACAACACAGAGAAACAACGATTTGGCTCTCAGTCAGTTTACCACCTCTAAAAGTGTTTGCAAGTTTCATCTGAGCACGGTGAGGGTTAATCTCTGCGATGGTTACGTGGTCTCTGCCGCGCGCTGTTCGAGTGTAGAATTTCAGCGTCAGCACTAAAGAACAGGAGCGTGTCTGCGCTGCCGTCCGTCCGAGCCGTGTCTGAGCCGCAGGGGCCCACACTTTT
>JAHLSL010013306.1:1045130-1062528 GCA_025920805.1 Petroica traversi | reverse complement strand
GCCCCAGGCTCCCTTCTTCTCTCCGCGCCGCTCCGGCCGGCAGCCAGGCTGCATGGCCTGGCCGGCCCTCACCGGGCTCGGGCACAGCGAGAGAACGAATCCCCCCTCGCCCAAAGGACGAAGTCTCCAGAGTCAGATTCTCAAAGCTCTTCGGCTTATATGGGGTTTGTGCCTTGAAGGCGGATCAAGTTTTAATTGGTTGGCATCCTTGTCAATACTCAAAACCAATTGGTTCCTGGTTCCGTCTCTCGGGAAGAAGCTGTATCACTTTCTACCGCATAGGTTATTTCAGAAATGAGCTTTCCTGGGCAAACCCAGTATAGAGAGGGAAGGTGGCGCAACCTTTCTTTGAAAGCATCAGCCCAAAGTGCTAATTTCTGACTTGACCGTCTTTTCTCTCAATCTTTGTGCTACCATTTATTTTATTTCTAACAGTAGGCATACAACCCAATACACTTCTGAAAATATATGTAGCCCTTCAATATAGATTTTAGACTCAGATTGAGAAAATAAGCGTTTTTTCCTTCTTAGTGACTTGTATGAATATTGACGTCATAAGACCACACAACCATTGCATGCAATTTATTACACTGTTAAAAAAAAAAAAAAGTCCAACTAAGAATGATTTTCTCTTATTTACTTTAGAACAGCAATGGAATACACCATAGTTGTTAATTAAGAGATCAGTCTCAGACTTGTAATGGGGAGACTGAAGTAGGATGAGATGAAGCCTAACATACATAATATAAAAATGAATTGCAAGTCAAGAGCTTATCTTTGTTCAGAAACAAAGTAATCGTCCATGAGATGTTTTCTTTGGCTAAGCATTTGACAGAAGTTGTAGAATTTAACCATCAGCTGATATTCTCTGAAGTTGCTCAAGTGTGGCATTTTTGAAGAGGTGTTTCAGGGCCCAAATGTCCAGATAGATTCTGCTACAGTTAGGCAAGTATAGCAGGAGAAAGGAAAGGAAAACAGTGACATATTGTACTCTCTCATGCATCACCAGTACAGAATGGGCTGTAAATCTTATTTAGGTAGCAGCTTGAGCAGCAAGTTGAAGACATTGGGAGGTACTTTATATTTTTTACTATTTTGAAACTGTTTTAGGAGAACACATTAAATAACTTTGCAAGCATTTGAACCACTCAATTTGAATTTATCTAAGAGTTATTAGTAATTTTAAAGCAAATTAACTAAAATTTATATTTTACTAATTATTTTCTCTTTTAAACTTCAACTCTCTAAATTTGGAAATATTTTTGGCTTTCTGTTTTTGATCTGGCCAAGAATCTCATATCATAACTGAAATAATTTGCTCTTTCTCATTTAGAAATGTCAGCAAAATCGAACAAACCATCAAGTGAAGGAAATCCACTCCAGTAATCAGTCTTGCCATGCTGAAAGGTTTTTTGTGGATTAATAGTAAAAGCATGGAACACATCATGATGAAAGATGGAATGCATATTTGAGAAATCTGCTGGCAAATTACTGCCTGTGGCCTTCTGAATATGGAACCATGGAGGACATTAAGAAATATTAATATAAAAGTGCTTATTGTCATAGACAGTATCTCTGATAAAAAGGGGATTCAGACTAGGTATTTTTGTTGCAAAACTCATGTATGTATTACTTCCAGCTTACCACTTTTGAAAGGAGTGAATGAAAGGTATTTACTTGAGCTGGCCTTCTGTTATAAACTAAAACCCCTGCTTAATCTTTTTGCAGTACACTTGACTACTTTTACTAGTTTAATTTTTTTTTTCTGTTGACTTCAGTTTTGAGAGATATACGATACCAATGATTACCAATTTACTTAAAATAATTAAGAATCTTCAAAATTTTAGGCAATGTCTAAAAAAATTTTTTGAGAATTCTTTAAAGTCCTCCCTAAATTGGAGCACAGTTAACTACATAACGGTACACTTGTACATCAGTGCAATTTCTGTGTTTTTGCCTAGCTTGAAATGAAGCCAGTCTAGTCATCTAGACTAAGAATAACTGTTACTCTTCCCATTCTTTGTTTTCTGTCATCCACACTCCAGTTAATTCCTTCTGGAACAACCAAACTGGACCTGCATGGATTGAAACCTACACTTGCATATCAAATGATTTCACTCCAAGCCCTGCTATAGGAGCTGATTGAATAGGATGGGGCTGAAGGAGTTTCTATACACAACAGAGTAATTACTTTAGAAATTTGTTTAGAAACAATTATCTTGCTATTTGACCTTTCAGCTCATAAAAAATAAACGATCAAACAGAAAACAAAATGCCGTGGTTTTGATGGGAAAATAAAGGTAAATTAAATTTAAAAACCAAGTTGGTTAATAAGGTCTACCTATGTCTATATACTTCAGAACCTTCCCAGAAGGCCTGCAAGGTAGATACTAATAACAAGTCCACAGAGAGGCAATATTGACCTATCACTTCTGTTGCAAGGAATACACATGTCCACTAAGCATATACAATGTTGAATGTGGCAAATAATGTTCACTGTTATTTCTATTCAAAAATTTGAGTTACAAAAGAAAATACCAAAATCTAACTGCAAACTTACTGCAAAAACATAATAATTCTGTGTGTATACTATGAGACCAGGACTCTGAAACATTTGAAAGTTGTGAGCCCTTTTCAAGGATGCTGCTACAATGATGTAAAAATAATGCCATTGAAAAAGCTACAGTAAAGCCTCTTTACAAAACATGGTCACTGCTTTCTAACATCTGAGGTCAGGCCAGAGCCATAAGGAACTTATGGGTCGTTGTACACACAACATAAATCTCTTTAATGTGAACAAGAGCTATAGGGACCCTGATGACTGCTCAATCATTCAAGCCAATTATAGCAGCCAGTCTTTCAAGCCCGTCTTTGCACTAACCTTCCAATTCAGAATAGTGCATGTGTAAATAAGGGCTTATGACAGAAGAAAAACATTCACTGCACCTGCACAAATTAATTTTTTTCCCTTTCCCTCAGCAGCTCTTTGAAAACAGAAAGCCATGCTCCTACAGGTACAGTGTTTCTTCTGTAATGATCTTTTACACATATATATCATATTTAGGAGCCATCAGCAAGAGAGATTTTTCATTCAGAATAATTAGTTACTTAATTGGCTTTTTAGAAATGACAAGCAATTGGCTTTCACAAAGGTCTAGCTTTCAAGACTTACACTCCTAAAAATTATTTCTCTTTTGTTTGGTTTGGATGTGCATTATGAATTGACATGTTGCATACACAGAACATTAATTGCAACTGATATTTATTAAAATATCAGTTTTTATTAAAACACCATTTTGAAGGGATTAGTGGTTGAATTATTGCTTATTTTATGCTCACTAGTTTATTTTCTCCATTTTCGTTCAAAATCATCTATGAATATGCAAGGAACCTAAAGTCCTATAAATGTAAATGAGGGGAAGAATCAGGTTTTATTTCTTATCTTTCTTCTAGCATAAGTAAACTGATTATAGTTTGACTCTTGAGAGACAGTCACTTATGTGGTAAAGTCTTTACAATCAGTTTGAATATAGAGTCTGTTTTCTGTCTTTGCTGATAGTAAACTTGGTGGTTTAGTTTTAGATTCAGTCCTGATACTCAAGCTCTCCTTCCACTTAGAGTGGAACAATGCTTACCAATATTTAGCTCCTCTTATTGATAAAAAGATAAACAATAAAATATGCTTTTCTTTACTGAAAATCATAGAAAAGCTAAAGAAATTTCTCTTATTTTTTGGCCTAAATCCATATGGATTTAGTTATATTCATCTTGCTAGTAAGCCTAATTATCCAGTAAGAAACAAGTTTTTGTCCTGTGTTTCTCTTGCCTTTCCCAACTATCATCACAGTTTTGTCTGCTGCTATTTCTGGCATGTGTAGCAGTAAAAAATATTAACTACATCACTTTAAAACTAAAAACATTAGTGGTAGTCCCATAAAAAGAATGTTTGGCCTGATATTTCAACTTCCTAAGGAATATTTTATTCTGAATCTTCAATTTTCTCATTGATTTTGAGAAACAGAACTCAACTTATCACCTGTAATCTTTAAAAAAAAAAAAAACCAAACTGATGTAACTAAATTAATTAAAAAATATGCAGAATTGGGGGACTGAAGAAAACATAGGAAAAAGTAATTTACTAATATAATATAAAGGCAGCATTAATTCCAGCATTAATATAGTAAAATATGATTAAATATATGTTTAATAATCAAAATAATTAAATTCTTTAAAAGTATAACATTCTTCTTGAGCGAAAGTCCAAGGGAGAGAGAGAGAGATATTTGAATTATGAGTGGCATAAATTTTAAGGAGACAAAATAACTTTGGTTTAGCAGATATATATTCCTTCCGGTAAAATGCTTTATTCTCCTTGTGACAGTCCAAAACTCTGTTGCAGCATGTTGAATGACAACCCCACTTTGCCTCATTTTTCAAAACAGTGTTACTGTTTTACTGGTTAGTTTGCATTGTTTTCAGGAAGACACTCTGCTTTTTGTCTTTAAAAAAATAGCAACTTGATGCAGAAAGTGTCAGATTACTGAATAAAAAATGCATCTACTATTCCTAAGGGATAAAGAGCTAAACAGGACAAAAACTGTCTGAACAAAAAACTCCACACTTAAATTTATGAACCTCTCATAAATTTAAATGTCAGGAACAATTCACAGCATTAGTTGAAATATCCATGATTGTGAATAACCAGCTCATATTGAAAAACTACCTACCTTTCTTGTGAAGTATTCTCTATACTTCTAAGCATTATACCAAGCATTTTTCCCATTTGTTTTCAAAAATACTAGAAATTTTTAATTTCTGGTATTAATATATAATTTTGATATTATTTCTTCTCTAACAACAGAAATCTCCAGGAGATGAACACCATGCAGTGACATCATATATCACAAGAATGAGTTTGTATTTGGCACTGGCGTTTTGTTTGTGTCCAGAGTCCACTGGATACAGTGGATTTATCCAGCAGGTTACACTTTCAAAAGTTCAACAAGAACATTTTGAGATGTAAAATATTTTCTGATGCAGCCAGTGACCAGCACAGGATTTTTTGCACAGTTCGATGAATTTCAAAATGACAGGCCTCTGCTCCTTCTTACTTAACCTTTATGACATGACTCAAAACATCTTGGACTTTTTGGGGCTTGCATTTTTGTGAAGAACTTTTTCATTCCAAAGCTCAGCATGTGTTTTCTGAACACAGTGTCATTTTAGTGTATGTCTAAAGCATTTTGTTTAGAGTAAAGCAAGAAGCAGTTGAATAGACAGGTAATAGGACAGGATCAATTAACACTTTATTTCAGTCTTTCTTTAGGAATAGTTCAGTTTAAAAGTCTCAGATTTAATTTTTAATTGCTTCTCCTTTTGAAAATAGAGGTGGAAAAAGATTGTATGATAAACCTTATCTGGGGTCAACTATCCTCAGTACAATTTACTCTAAAGTAATGTTTTGAATGTGACTGTATATTGCCAAACTAAACTTCCTAATTTTCTCACAGAAAGTATTTGAACAGAAATTTTACAATGTATAATTTCTATATCTGGTTTTTTCCCCCACCAACTTATTTGCTAGAACAGTCACAAAAACTGAAGACAAAAGTCACATAGTCACATCCTAAATAGATTTTTTTTTTCTATTCACATGAATATTCATAATAGAAATGTAAAGTGTTTGGCCAACTTTAATTGCTTTTCCTTCTGGTAGTTCAAAAAATTTTTGCTAGTACTGGCAGAAATCAGAAAACAAAAAAGGAAAGATCAAAAAAAAGGTTTTTAAAAGGAGCAAACCAAAATCTCTTCAACCTTTAAATACTGCTTTTATTTCACAGGCTATGCAAACACTCAATATATGGGAAAATCAATGTCCTGTGCAGGTGAGAGGAAAGAGAAGACCAAAATAGAAAAAGTTGGGATAAAAAAAGTCTACATATAATGAATTTCTTTTGAAAAGCACATATATAAACCCGATTCTAATTTTCCCACTACTAATACATGCTTAGTAAGAGAACTGCTAATAAAAGCATGTAGAGATATTTTAGTTGGATTCCAAAATTTTACTCAGAACCTCAAATTTAGCATTGCTTATGCTCCTCAGAAATAAAAACTCATGGTCGTATTTCACAGAAAAAGAAAATCAACCAGAAAAATAAATGGCCTTGCCTTATGTATAATATTAAGAAGAAAGAAGATGGGTTTCTATTATATGTGTTGGAATCAATTTTTTAGGAACATAATTCAAGAAAGAACAGTTAACGGAATATTCTTTTCCTTTGAATGAGCACTCAGACTTCTGGAGCCCAAATATCTGAAATGTATTGTGATGCAAGTTCAGCTTTTACCTACAATACATGCTGTTAATCTTATGAAACACTAAACTAAATAATGTGAGAAATTAGAGGAAAAAGATTCCCAATTAAAAATAGGTTACTAGACATACCTTGTTGAACAGCTTCTTGCTAACCAACCATAACAGGATCACTGAATGCTACAATAAGTCTTTTAAAAAAATGTCTCCATATTTTGGATAGCTTAAAGGCTTTAATTCCTATTGGGCATAGCATTCTAAACTCAATTGCAGATTGAAACATCATGCAAATGACTTAGTATAAAGCTGTTTTCTGTGGTTTTTCATCTTCTTGACTATAAGTAGTAAATCTGGCATTGGTGCAGCAAGATTAGAATTTATCCCACTGGATTTCATTGCTGATTATTCTTTTGGAGGAATTTACTTTTTCTTTTCAACATCATATGAAAAGATGAAAATAACACTTTGGAAGATACTGTATATAAGCAATGTACTAAAACAACCACTGATTCACTGTGAAGTAAAACAAAAACAGTGAGAAAACTCAAAATGCTGATATTTACTAGACTATCTAAACACCCATCTGAAGTCAATTTAAAAGTAGTTAAAAACACACTAGAAGGCCTATTGGCTGATTAAGTGTACCAGAAGAACTCTACAAGAGGAAGTAACTGAAAAAATTTGCCTTGATTTAGAATTTAGAATCGAGGAGTTGCACTTCTATATTTTATAGAAATGGGGGGGGGGGGAGGAGTTGTCATTTTTAAGATAAGTTCTGCAAGTTAGAGGAAGGTTTATAAGGTATACAATTACTTTAATCTTCCTCCATAGCTAGAAGAGAAAGTTTAATTTTCACACCTCAATATACATTTATATTTATATATTTATTTAGACAGTAAGTACCAAATGAGCGCAGTTTAAAAATGTGTAAGATAGATGTAAAACAAGGCAGTAACAACACGCTTTTAAAAAGTGTTTATGACTAAAGCAGTTAAAATAAGTTTGAAAAAAAGCGATCTTTATTTATCTTTGCACTTTACAATACATTTGTCTTTGTATATTAACATGTTTTTCATTATAGGTGTCAATACTTCCTTATGCTATCAGAAGAATATCCTGCACCTCAAAACCAAACTCTCCCTAAGAAACCTAACTGAGACCACTTAAATTCTTAAGTCTTAGGTCTTAATCTAGGTACCAAACTGTATTACACCAAAATAGGGTAAAAAAACTCATGTAAGATTAACTATAATCCACTAATCAAAATAATTAAACTAATTATTTAAATGAAAAAAATTATAAAAGGTTTCAACAGGCATATTAAAATAAGAAATCTAAAGCTGGCAGAATATTTGTCACTCCACCATCATGTAATAAGAATAAAAACAGCAAAACAAACAAAAAAATTATAAAGGAAGTCAAGTGGGAAGGTCTAGGCAAAACAGCCTAGAGAAGGCAGTATTTCTTGATAATATACTCAATATTTCATTCATTAATGATTTCACTTGTACATAGGTCATCTGAGTACTTAGGGAATAAGTGAGTATGAAGCACACAACTAGGTCTATTAAACTGAATGGAGAGAAAAATTTGTCCAATTACCTCTTTTGTACTCAGAACATGGCTAATTTTGGGGTTTGTGCATACAAATAATAGGATTCCAGGTCAGTTCTTCTATGTGTTTTTAGAATATGTTTTTTTTTAAAAACAGGATGATAAATATACATCTATTTATGTTAACTTTGTACATGTAGATTGTAGATATCAGGGGAAAGAAAAGGGTAAGCACAGTAATACTCATATATAGAGGGTTTCCTAAAGGCATGTTCAAAGCCAATGAATTAGAAAAAAAAGTAAGAAATCTTGCAGTGCATTTCAGAGTCCCCTGGAGTTTGTAGTGAACC
This sequence comes from Petroica traversi, assembly GCA_025920805.1. NCBI lineage: Eukaryota > Metazoa > Chordata > Aves > Passeriformes > Petroicidae > Petroica > Petroica traversi. Next base: position 1,054,308 of record JAHLSL010013306.1, on the reverse strand, counting down.
CTACATCACAGCTCAGTGCAGTGCTGAAACACTACTGTGCTTCTTACACCAGCTTTGAATGTTGACAGGCACTGACCCATTCTGAGCAATGGGGTTTTTTTGTCTGTCTGTTATAAGTCCCCATGTGAATAAAAAAGTTGTTGTGTCTGGAAGCCACCTGTTCCAAAGTGCTTCTTTAGGAAGGAGACTAACATATTTATGAAGAAAAGATAAAGTCTGAATGACAGTGACTTTCAGTAAAAGATTTTCCATAGTATTTTGCTTCCAAACTTAAAGGATAAAAAGGGTAAATTACATTTACCTATAATGGAAAAAACCAAAAACCAGACAGATCATGCTGTAGTTCTGGAAAAAATGTTCAGTACACAGCTAGATTAATACGTAGTCTCAAAGGTGACAGGGCACAGGTACAATAGGGTTATAACAAATAGAGTGACATGACGTTGGTGACTGGTCACTAGTGGGGGTCCACAGGGGTCCATCTTCAGCCCTGTGCTTTTCAACATCTTCAAAACCAACATGGATGCAGAACTCATTAATGATAGTTATATAGTAGATAGATAGCAGGTATATAATGATAGTAAATTGAGAGGAGCTGTTGACACTATTGGAGGCAAAAGGGCCCCGCAGGGAGACCTCAAAAATTCAGAGGACTGAGCAATCATCAGTCCAGTACAGAGTTTAACAAAGACGAGTGCTGGATTCTGCACATGGGACACGGCAGCCCAGCATGTGTGCATGGACGGGGGAATGAGTACCTGGAGAGCACTGGTGTGGAAATAGACCAGGGAGTCCTGATCCCTGGCCAGTTGAATCTGAGTCATCAGTCAGCCAGGAGGGCTAACCCTGTCCTGATGGCCATCAGGGACAGTACTGGCAGCCAGGCAAGGGAGGGGATTGTCCTGCTCTGCTCTGCACTAGGGGGCCTCACCTCAAATGCTGGGGGCAAGTTTGGTTGACAAAATATAAGAATGCAAAGCTAATAGAGAGAATCCAAAGGAGGGCAGTGAAGACTGTGACATGTCTGGAGGGGAGCCATACAAGGAGAGGCTGCTGAGGTTATTTGTTCTGTTCAGGCTGGAGGAGACTGAGGAGAGACCTCATCACAGTCTGCAATTTCTTGTGAGGGGAAGAGGATGGCAGACACTGATCTCAGTTCTGTGATGACCAGTGACAGAACCTGAGGGAATGTCTTGAAAGTTGTGCCAGGGGAGGTTTCAGCTGGATATTAAAAAAAGGTTCTTCACCCAGAGGGTGTTTTGGCACTGGAACAGGCTCCCCAGAAAAGTGTTCAAAGCACGAGGCCTGATAGTGTTCAAGTGTTTGCACAGTGTACTTAAGGCACATGGTGGGATTCCTAGGACGTTCTGTGCAGGACAGAGAATTGGACTTTGACGATCCTTGTGTGTCCCTTCCAACTCAGGTTATTTTGTGATTCTAACAACTCCAGAACAAAATTTGATGTAGTTACATGACTATAGTTTATATATTTCTCGCTTTTATAATGTCATAAAGTTAGCTTTGGCTCTTTTTCATGTCAGAATTTTTAAAAATTCAATGAAATAGTTGACTGAAAGAACAGGAAGGACCACTCCCTTTCACTTAGTGTACAATATCTTACTAAGAGGATAGTCAAGGTTGTATGCTAAAGCTAATCAGTATTAACTGCCCAGTGTTGCTTTTCCATAAGAATTTGTGTGATGTGGGTCTGTTAAATCTGTCCCATGGAGACTACTTAACGATACTGGCTGTATATATGTTTTAATTAAACTGTATGACTGCCTTTCACTGCAAAACCACTCTTTGTGATAGGTTTCCCTCACTCTCCAACTTAGAAACTTTGTGTTTTAATTATATATAAAATTGCTTTAGTTCAACAAATATGATTTTATTTTCCATGCTTTCAGTTTAATCGTAGGATTTTAACTTGCATGACTTGCACTTTAATCTCTTTCTCAGGTCTTCAGCAGAAATAACATCAAGAGGAAATATATAAATAGCACTTTCTGTAACAGAATAATTTTCGATCAATTAATTATATGTCAGTTTATTTTTCTCAGCAAAGATTTTTTTTTACTCTGATCTATGATCCTTTCCAGTCTTCTCTTCATGACCACAGAGCTGATTATGAAACAATATATGAGACAGCTCTAGTAACTCTTTTCAATAGATTTATCTGCAAAAGAAATAAGAAAAGTGTTGTTAAATTTCACTGAAGTTGACATTTTTGTGTTTTTAGTTGCCCAAATATTTGGGAAAAGGAATTTAATTAGTTCTTTCTAAGCCTGCCTTGCTTACTGCTCTTGGTTGAACCCATTGTATTTGAATACATAAATGTTAAAGATATTTGAGTCCTGGCAACCTGATTTAAGAAGTTACTTTTTTTTCTGGTCCCATTAATAAAAACACTAATGCTAGTATCATTTCTAGAATCTATGATTTCTTTTTCTTACAATGCTTAGACTTGAAGGATGAACAAAGCAACACAAATAAAAAAACTCCACTCCTAGTGATCTTTCACTTGTTCACAATCATTTTTAGTAGCTCAAGTATGAGCAGTTGAATGATAAATTAGCTGAGATCATGTACAAATCACCAGTAAAATTAATACAGAGTCTCTTCCAATAAAAATAGCTTGAGACAGTTTTACTATTTATCTGTCTTCAGATACAGGCAAGAATTAACTATGTAATGATATCCTCTGAACTTTTCAGGTCTTTTTTTAATGGAATTGTGATTCAGATCCAAGATAATAACCTCCACTTGTCTATAATAAATTTTCTTTTGAACTGATAATCCTATTCTAGGATTTTTCACCTTCTGGGAATAATTAAAAACAGAGATGTAGGCTTAAAACCTCCCCTGAGATTCCCTGACCAGAGGAGAGCAAGGCAAAGTGTTACCTACCCATTTCTAAGAGATGAAAAAGTAGAGGGAAAGAAAAGAAAGCTTTTAAAATACATTGGTTTAGGTGCTCCCTGCTCTCTCCTATTTCCACAGGGACTAGGGAGATGAAATCCCTGCCATTGTATTTTCTTATTCCATAGTGCATCAGTAGGAAAATAGCTGACAGTTTTTGCCATTGGTAAGGAGCATAATGACCAGATCAAGACTAGAACTGCTGCCTTCGGGTGGTATTATGATGACCCTCTATTCCCTGGTCATCTACTCTAGGCCAAGAAATGATTGCTGAAGCTTTAAGATGGGTCTGGAGGACAGCAGCCTTGGGGCTCTTGCACAGGCTTTTTTTAAAGCCTCTCTCCCCAGGTATCTGTGGTGCTGGGTGGACTGGGCTCCCCTCACTTGCTTAGATAGCTTGGTTTTTATAGCTTAGGCAAGGTCTTTTTTTTACTCTCCCTGACTTTGGAGTCTTCAGCAGCAATCAGTCAGAGGCCTTTGTTTTTTCCTGAACTTCTCAGTTTGGTTTTGGACCAAAATCAGAGAGGACTATCAATGGGAGAAGAATCTGCCAGGGACCAGCAGAGAGCAAAGGGGCCACTCAGTCCCAGCCCCAGACCTCAGAAAAGCTGAATGCACAAGAAAAAGAACACCAAATCCACTGCCTTCATCTGCTGTGAAGAGGAGACCAATTTCATTAGTTCACTATCTGAACCTTCCTATCTGTTTTTGCCAAAGCTGCTGCATGAACTCTTTGATTTTTCCTTCCCTGAGATAGAAGTCAGTGCCATTCTCCTCCCCACCACTTTATAGCCCATTGTGTTGTTTTTGGGGAGGTTTTCCCCCACTTTTCTCTTTGGGGATTTTTGTACTCATTTTGGGAGGTGAGGGGAATGGGGGAAGGTCTGACAGTTCAATATTTAGCATTTCTTCACCTTTTTTTTCCATGCCATGTTGGCACTCTGTTTGTCGGTAAATAGTTGGGTTTTTTCACTTTCATCCACTAATATTATCCTCTCATAGGCAGAAAATGATTGTTGGAACCCTTTCTTAGAGGAAACGCTCATTTCAGAGTGTTTTCTCCTAAAAATGTCTCCAAACTGAGACAACTGCCAAGAGAGAAACATCTCAAGAGAAAAAGTATATTCAATTCAATTCAGTTTGCCTCAGGGGCAGGAATGATTACAAATTGTGGTTTTCTTTTCACTGAAGATTTGACACTCAATACTTGGCATTATTAACCAGCATACATGGAGATTATGCTAAGTATTCTGCTGCCTTTTTGCCACACAGTTTCAGATATACTGATCTCACATAGTTAGCCACTGATACTATGAAATATAATCTTGAAATGAAAGTCTGAATAATTCATTATAAATGTGACGTGAAACAACGTCACTCTGTGGGAAGACTGCAATGCATAATCCGGACATTTTGTTCACATAACTAGGTGCCTCAGCTAGTCATTAAATAAATCTATTAATTTAGATTCTTATATTACACTAGGTTCAGTATAACCAGTTTCTCCAATTCCCGAAATACAATATACAGGCTCTCAGAAGACCATAATTCTCTATAAAATTCATGAAATAGTAAAAAACCCAACAGATTTCTAGACCAGAAATAGAAATCTTTTTTTTTTTCAGATTTCAGTTGTGTCTAGATTTGGGGTTTAACATTTTCTATGCAGAAGCATTATTACTTAACCCCTGTCTCCTCAGTTATATCTGTATGATTCATTTTTTCACTCACCTGTACAGGGCCTGGATAAGACATTTAGTCTTTAGTACTTATTTAGTACTTTCAGGGATAGAACTCATGTTAGGGACAGATGTTGATATTTAGAATCCCATAACCAAATTCTTTTTGACTGAGAAGTGCAGGAGAAAAGGGACCTGGCTCCCTGAGGTAGGCGTGTTAAGGGAAATCCTCTTGAGAATATGACCACCTGGCATACATTTTGATGACATTTCAGCAGCCTGTCAGGGCTTCTGAAAAAGATTTCAGATCTTTCAGTAGGAAGAGACAAAATAAATATCTGTGCTATCAGGGTACTCCATTTTCCCTGCTCCTATAAACAAGAAATAGGTCCAGATCTTGTTCTTTTTGGAGTCAAATTAGAGGTGACATCAGTAGAAAGAATCAGTCCTACAACACATCAGGAATTGTTCCTGCTATAACTACCAAAATGTGACAAAATATATAGATACCAAAAGTGTCCTGAAGGGATAAGGTATCTTTAGAAGAAAATGCTAAGAGAAAACAATTCCCTGAATTGTAGGAATTATATAGATTCAAAAGCCAATTTAGGAGAAAAATTGAGATAGGATCTAAATATTTCATAGTTTGCCAGAATTGATCGTACTGGTGATGAGGGACAGGAATTTGTGTGTTCTGTAATATTTATTGATGGAGCCCTACTAATGGGACTCAGTGGAGCTCATGCAGGATGACTTATAAAAATTTATAGTCCTATGCTTATCCAGTTCCTTCCTCCCCTAAGTGTCTGTCCATATTCAGGCTATTTATGCTACTCACTTCTGTTTCAGCAGGTAGAGTAGTGTGGCATCTCCACACTGCTATTAGGCCTGAAAAAAAGTAGAGTATCATTCCAGTATCTTCTGTTGCACTATAAAAGTCTCTTAAGTGCTCTGTCCTAATTCCCTAAGTAACTTTCAAACCTGCAATCGACCATCTTTCAAGTACTCAGCACTAGTTTACTCATTCTACTTCAAACTTGTCATTTCCATACTGTTCAAGACTTTAAAGTTCTGAACTCTCTCACATTTTCATTTCATTTTAAGAATATTTTTCTACTCACATAGATGTAAAATTTTCCTCTAAGACAAGAATAATTGTTCAAATTACACTTACTGACAGAGACTTTGTTCTTGAAATTAATCATGGACCCTTTTCTTCTAATAACCTCTTCTGATTCTAGGCCCAGCTGTGATTTAAAGGTTCTCTTTGTCATCCTTCAGGAACCACATATACATAGCACCTGTCTCCAATTCCTGCTAGATGTTTACTCTCAGAGATAACTCTTTATTTCAGTGGCTGTGCCTTGAAGCAGGCTGCTGCAAACTCTTACGGCTCTTTGTACTAGAGTACCTTGTTGAAAAAGGTTAACAATTTGTCTTGATCACAAGCACCCAACCCAGCACATACATTCCAGAATCAATAATGCTTTTGACTGGCTTGCAACTCACTGATATGTGTGCTAAACTCAGACTAACGACTGAAAGGAAATAAAAAGGAGTAAGGTAGAAGTCACACCTCTGCCTTTTCAAAGCCCTGTCTCTGAGTTAGGCTTCCTGTAAAGATAAAATAGTTGGAGGGCATAAAGGCTTATGGCACCAGGCAGGTGTTGAGGAGTATGTATTAGTAATCTTTGTCTCTTGTTTCTGAAACTATCATGTGCCATAGTTGTTTTACCACAGAACTCTTAAAAACAGGCTGTAGCGAGACACAATACACAGAGTTATGGAAAAAGGGGCTATGGAGGAAGTCTTACAATCTCTTGTAGGAGAGACTGAAGAGGTTTGACATCTCATAGGGTAACACAGAGGTCGGCATGCTGACTTTTATTTGTTTCTCAATATCTGCCTAATAAAGGACTCTACTGTTGATCTCTGCATTTCAGGGAACAGCCTATACAAACAGTCTGGAAAAAGAGAGGGAGAGAGAGAACATAACTCTTTTCAGCAATGACCACGGTTCCAGAGAAATAGCACTCTTATTCCACTCTTCGCTCAAGTAAATGCATTACATAAACTGAAATAACATAAAAAGCCAGGATACTTCAGATCATTAAACAGTTATTAAAAATATTTTGCTTTTTACCAATTCTGTAGCCCAGTATTTATTCTAAAGAGACAGTGAGCTTTGCCTGTATTGCTGTGCACCAGAAGGATGGACAGGTTCCAAGTACTCTATTGAAACAGGGAACACTCTCAAAGGAGGAGTAATTTTGAGAAGCCCAGAAACAGTCCTTTACATCACAGGAAATTTTATCAGCAAAAATATGAGCTCCTGCATAGTTTGGATCTAAATTTTGGTTATTGATACCTATATACAAAACTAATTTGGATGAAGAAAAGTTACCTGTTTCTGAATAAACTTCTCCTATAAATCTCAATTTCTTCTTGTACTCAGACAGACTTACTACTGAGGTTGCATTTATACGATATTACGGCATTTTAGGATGCAGATAGATACTTAGCAAAACCTGTCCTGTTCAAAAGTTCCTAGTAACCAAAATTCCAATGTAATTACATTTCTCAAGCTTGCTTCTTTTCTTCAACTGAACTTTTATTGAGCTTCATTTAATTTTTTTTTTTTTTTGCTGTGGTTGCAGTAAAAATCACTATACTGCAAACAATGCTTTTCTGATAACGATTCCAGAAGATGAAAAATAATATATGCAACATTGCCTACCCAGCTGAGCTTGTAAAATTCTTACTTTAGAAAGAGAAAACCAGCATTATTTTCTTCAAAAATGGGCTCTTATCATTTTTGCAGTCTTAAAGGAAATGGCTTTACCAGTTTATGACTCCTTCTGCCCGAAAGTGAAGTAGGAGGAAGCATAATTTTATATTTATGAATACTCCTGTAAATTATATCACTATAACACCCACAGAATTTGGTAGTTAAGGTTTTCCTGCCACTGTTTTACTTCTTCAGTGGTTATTTGTGTAGGTGACTTCCACTGTATATAAAAAATAAAATCTGTTATAATTCTGAACTGTTTGGGAGTTAACAAACTGAAAGCTGAAAGCTGAAAAAGCTAGCAGATAATATTAGGATTTTTATTAAAGATTATATATATTAGATATATTTTTCCTTTCAAGAAATGATGTTTTTTTCCTGTAAATCTGAAATAAGCAATTGCCTTAAGCAGTGCGTATTTAGGGACATTTTTTGTTAAGTTGCTTTTACATTAAATCTTCATATATTGTTTTTACAAATCTGAATTTCACAATATATGATTCATTGTAATAATATGACTGTTTTTCAATGGCACTGAGGGTCTAACATAAATGCAGAATATGCCAGCACTGACTAGTAATCTACCAGAATTTTGGAAGCATTCCTCACTATGTAAACTGAAAAAAAAAATTACAGGAAACCAGCATCTCTTTGCATGTTTCACCACCAAAATTGAAAATAATTCTGTTAGTAATCTGTGCTTGATACTACTTTTCCTTGATGCTTTAACCCTGCAATAAAAGCAGAGGCATTATGAGAGAAGAGATACTCTCAAAGCATATTTATATCATGTTGTAGCTGGCAGTGTGGAAAGAAGATAACATTTTTCTTATCCTGACATATTACAGTCACTGTACAAGAAAGGAGAAATGTTTTTTCCCTTCAGTTATCATTGTTTTTGTTACAGCAATCTTTAAAGCTAAAGACAGAGTTCTGGCGGTCCACTCCTATTGTCTGAAACCCCAGACAAGATGTTTTTCAAATTCCTTCAGGTCCTTTACTCAAGAGGTGAGTGAAAAAACATGAAAACACAGATAAGGAAACTTTATATCCAAGAGCTGAATATTTATTTTAGCAACTAAGTATGAACATAAGTTCTTTTTTTTAGATACTATATGTAATTAGACAAGCATTCTTGACAAAGTTTATTACAAATTTACCCACTAATTTACCTGATCGAAATGCTTTTAATGCCTTTATTTAATTTTATTACACAGAGAGCTTGTCTCTTGGCCAAACAAATTAATACATTTGTATTATGTGCTATGTTTTTGAAGCTTTTCCAAAAAGAACTCAAAATCAGTATATGCATGTCTTTCTTCCACCCAGAAGCTGAAGAACTATACCTAAGGATTCATTTATTTTTCAAAGTCTGTGCTTTTCTAATTAGAAATAGATGCAAGTCTTCACAAATTTGGTCATTACTCATAATTTAATGTTTAGAGTTTTGACCACATTATGGCTCCACTATTTGTTGCAGGAGTAAAACCTTCTTTGGCACCAGTGGAACCAGGCCAGGCCAAACAAAAAGTGATATGTATGAAAAGTGCTTCAGACTGCTCACTGAAGTGTTAGGAATTGTTTGTCCTCCAACACTTTCCCTCAGTCAAGTGATTTTTTCTGTGGATTTATGGAAAGGGAGAAAGTATTACATAGGAAGGATATACACGATGGTGCAAATCAGCCTGTTGGTTGATTGGTGGTTTTGGGGGGTTTTTTGTTTGGTTTGGTTTGATTCGGTTCGGTTCGGTTCGGTTCGGTTCGGTTCGGTTCGGTTCGGTTCGGTTCGGTT
>JAHLSL010013306.1:993857-1045120 GCA_025920805.1 Petroica traversi | reverse complement strand
TTCGGTTCGGTTCGGTTCGGTTCGGTTCGGTTCGGTTCGGTTCGGTTTGGTTTGGTTTGGTTCGGTTTGGTTTGGTTTGGTTTGGTTCAGTTTGGTTCAGTTAGGTTCAGTTTGGTTTGGTTGGGTTTTTTATGGGATTTTTGTTTATTTGTTTGTTGTTTATTTCTCATCCAGAGTATGAGGTTCTCATTTGGGGATCAGGTGTGTTACTCTTGAGGGATGGCAATTGAGGTTCCTCTTAATAAGTCCCTTGAGGTGAACTAGAGTGAAATGACACTGAATGAATAGTGTATTGGAGGTCTCCAGACCTCCCTTACTCTCCTAACATCAGCCCATGGTTTGGTAGCAGGATTTTTGTTACTGGGAATTGCCAGTTGTCACCCAAAGATTATTAAGTCCTTGGCCACTTCAAGATGAGTCAAGGCATGTGCATTCTATGCATGTGCATTCTGGTTGTGGAGTCTGGGAGCTGACTTTATTAATTCAGGTAAGTATTTGGCATGAATTTTCAGTGTGTTAGACAAATCCTGGACTAAAAACAGAAATTGAAGATCATCAGTTTTCATTTCCATAGGAGAGTTACCTTGAGCCTCCCATAACTGTGTGTGTGTTAACTGGAAATGTGCCACCTTTTGCACACTTTTTAGTATATGACCAATTGTGGGACTTGTAGGTGTATTGGTGTTCTCTCCTCTCCACAGCATCCAAGCCTTCTGACCAAGCCTTATGGGTTAAGATCATGGCTCTTTGTTATAACCTGTGCTTGGGAGGACTCCTTGTACAAGTCTAGCCACTACAGGTTAGTCCACAACAGAAACATTTCCTGTCCATGGTGTCAGTAAAATATTGGATCTGCATCTGAGGAAAAGACAAAGTTGAACTCCCATGTTAGATTAGTGCAAGGTGCAAGATTCCTAAGTAGGATCATAGATTTTAAAAACCATATGACTGCTTTGAACCAAAGAAATAATCTAAATGCCATCTTAGGGACATTATTGTAATATGGAAATATAGATGGATTGGAAAAAATTAAATGAAGATTTTATTCTGTTAAAATACATTATAATGTAATTCTAATATAACAAAATATATTATATAATTATATGATATGATATATGATGATATGATGATATGATGTGATAGTAATTAATGTAATATAAATATAACAAAGCATAATAGTGGGAGGAGGAGTGAATTTTTAGAGTCTGAAATGACAAACAATCTATTTTTTAATCCATATAATTACATGAGTGACAGGTTTACCCTACTAAGGCCCAGCAGTAATCACAAATACCCTAGTTTTAGAATATTTACTTGTAAAGATGAAAATTGTGATAAGCATAAAAAAGAAAATGAAAACTGAGTATATATTTTTGTTTTCTGTTTTTCAGTCTCCTTTACCTAAAAATTAATTAGTAGTGTTACATATCTAATATACTATATTTGTATGCATTTTAAGGCTTTTAAAAAATTAAACATCATAATAATTTTTAGTTAGGGGAACAAATATTTGTACATGGAACTTATTAATTATTTTTTTTTATTATTTCATTATTCTATTTTTTTAATTGATAATGACTACTCTTGATGGAGAAACAAAGTACTTCTCAAAGACAGGAGAGATTAAGAAGTCTACTAAGATATGTCAATACTTTAAAGAAAAACCAACTGGGTTGAAAGTAAATGTCAGTTGTAAATCAACCTCAATGAGATTTTCAGTTATTTTCCAAAAAGTTCCTATTTCTTGAGTCCAAATATGAATATGCTTTTAAAATTTATTTTAAAATGCAATTCTCAAAGCCACTCAGCTCATAATCTGGACAAGCTTGACTAAGAGTTTACCACCCATTTTAATGATTGGCAGATGTTGTCTGACACAGCAGGGAGGATTTGATCACTTGTTGATCAGAAAAATACATTTTAGTACTTTCCAAGCATTCTGTTGATCAGTTAAACACACTTAACAATGTCTCAGTTTTAATCATCCTATTAATTATTATTTTCTTTGTAAAGTGGATTGGAAGATAAGCTTTCAAAGACTTTTGTGGTTATGAAAGCAAAAGCCCTTCCTATTGATCATAGAATTATAGAATAGAATCAAAAAATCATCTAGGTTGGAAAAGACCTCTAAGGCCATTGAGTTCATCCTAACCTAACCACTAAACCATGTTCCTAAGCTCCACTTTTATGCATCTTTTAAATATGTCCAGGAATGGTGGTTCAAACATTTCCCTGGACAGCCTGTTTCACTGTTTTGGTGAAGAAATTTTCCTATATCTAATTATTTTAGTTGTTACCATTGTTTTCGTTGTTGTTGTTGTTGCTGTAATTTTCAGGAACCCACAACAGAATTAACAAATCCTCTGAAAAACTATACTCAGTCTGCTCTTCTAACTGCATTTCAGCAGAATAAAGGAACGTCCTTAAATGGAGTTTCCTGGAAGTTCTTCCTTACCAATGATTTTTCCACAGAATAAGAGAAAACTAGTTTCATAAACACAAAGAACTACCTGAACACTAACACTCATTCTCAGCACACTTCATCCTTCAACTTTCTTAAAGTTCTGACATCATATGTCAATGGCAAAGACCACATGTACAGGGCAACCTGCACTAGCAAAAATCACATTTCTTGTAACAGAGGTTCTTTTCTCCTTTTACAAAATCTGAGTTTGCCAATTTCTTTCGATCTGATTAATAATTAGTCTTAATTAGCATTGAAACAGTATTTTTAGAAGTTTCAATGTGTCAAATTTCAATGCTCTTTTACATTTAAGCAGTAAAAATCTTCCTGACTAGTATCACTAAGTCTGAATATTTCTCTCACATTTTACAAATCCTTTAAATTTCACCTGCTTTATAGAAGGAAATACATCTTACCAGGTAGAATGTGTTTTGCATATTTTTTCTGGAATAAAAAGAGCTTCAGGACCTATTCTAGACAGCCATTGAACTGACTGGGGTAAGAATGACAGTAATGACACTGAAAGCTCAAACATTTCTTAGAATTGCAATCAAACTAAGAAACAAAAAGCATACAAACTTCAAAATCAAGAGAACTGAATTCAGGTCATAAATATCATCTAGTTGAAAAGCAGCACTGAAGTCTCAAATAAGTGGATGCAATTTGACATGATTTCTCTTTTGTGGATGAAATTAATGAAATACACATATGCTTATGCCTTGTCACACTTATCCCAGCCTCTTCCCAACAATGCCCCTTGAGGCACATTTTAATTGTTAGTCAATTATTTGATATTACACTAATGTTTAACAGTGGTATTTTAGCTTCCTGCTAATTAGGACAGCTAAAAATTTGGTTGCAGCAAGAAAAAATATGGGAAAAGGAAGTATCTCAGAACAAACAACATCTATTCCAGATGAAGCACAATCTTTTTTTTTGTTTTCCTATTTCTTTCCTCAGGCCCCACACATGTAGAGAACACTTCAGAGGGGTTTTTTTCTCAGTTAACAGTATCATCTAGCAAGTCACATTTCCTCTGCTGAGAATGCTCATTCTCTTTCCATGCAGAGCTGAAGGCAGGGTCTCCCACAGGAACTAGTAAAAATGTTGGCAGACTTATGATATGTGCTTTGTACACATCAGCTCATAGAACTGGAAAGATGCACCCCTGAGATCAGCTTGGTTTTTTCTGCAATCCACTTGAAGTTTCAAGAAATCTCTTCTCTCTCTCCATTCCTTCTCCATCTCTCCCCTTAGTAATGACTTTATGGACGCATGTATTTAGTCTCTATAATTGTGAATTAATGCCATTTCTTGATACAAATAATTGGCATTATTCTTGTGGTCTTTATTAATAACAGATAAAGGCAAAGGACAAGATTTTGGAACACGGTGAGGCACCAAAGGAATTATTTGTTTCCTCTTTACCCCCTATTTAAAATCAGTGAAGAACAACAAATTTGACAGCATTAAACTGTGCAAATAGTAGATAACTACTGGGGCTGAATTATTATAAGAGCAGGATCTTTACCAATATTTTATTTCCCCATATCAAATGGGACGAAAAGGGAAGAGCTTAAGAAAATAAACCATTAAGGCATTACTTGAAAAAATATCTCTGGAGTGAAAACCTGTCTCTAGGATCTCTGCTGCTATGGGTAGAAATTGAAAGCACTGCAGTATCATGTGGTTGATATTATCAGGTACTTGGAAGACACATAATAGTCACTAGGGCAGCAGAGCTTGTTGAGCTTTTTCGGTAGGGGTGTTTGGGTTGGATTCTTTTAAATTTTGTGGGTTTAATTTTTTTTGTTTGATGGATTGATGGTTTTGTTTATTCGTCCATGGGGTTATTTTGTTGGGTTTTTTTGTGTCTCAGCAACGCTGTTTCAGGTGAGCAAAGGTCAGGAAAACCATCCTCTGTGGGTTTTTTCCTTACTTGTGAGAAAATGGGTAGAATTTTTAAGGGAAAGTAAAGTATTTTGAGCAGATTGACATGTAGATGAGAAGTTCTGTGATTTTTTTTCCTAAAGCTACATAGTAAATTTCTAGAAAGATGAGTAATATTCTAAATAGACAACCATTAGCAAGTGGACTAACACATTTTTAATAACCAGAAAAGGTTGCATGTTGTATATGTGTGGAGAGAGCCAAGATTACCTATTAGGGTTTTAAGAAAGCTCCTCCAATATGACACATTACTTTTTTTAGCTCTAGAATTCCTCAGGTATGTTTTTTCCTCAGAAGTTAAAGTTACAAATTGAAAAGTAGTGCTGCGTTCAATCTGTAGGTCTTTAAGTTTTTATGATGTACTATTTTCATAGTACAGAACAATTTAATAATTTTTTAGACTCTCAGGATTCAGTTATAGTTTATTGAATCTGAAAAATAATTGCAAATTTTGTATACACTATGGTCTGAAAATTAGTTACTAATTTGTTAAGAGGAGAATCCAGATTGTAGAAAACAGAGCAGTTACATTACGTTTCCAACAAACAAACAAAACATCCCTTCTTTTACATTTTAGAAAAAAGTAATTAAGCCAATTTCAGGAATTAAGCATTGTCTTTTTATCTTTACAGCTGCAAAAATATGATGAATTATGTAAGTGTTTATAAAATTCACTCTAAGGTGTGATATGGATGATGAAGTCAATACACAGAAAAATACAGCCTTCAGTAAAAAAAATATTGTCTAATCTCTTAAAATCAAGTTTTGAAGTAAAATATTTTTTTCTTACTAGTTTAAATATTATCTACATGGATACTATGGCAAATCATATACATCAATGGTTTTGAAGGTAAGTGCACTACTGTCTTCCTCATAATACATAATGTTATTTCAATACCATAGAAAACTGAAGATGTGAAAAGTTAAATAAAGAATACAATAAAACTGAAGATGTGAAAAGTTAAATAAAGAATACAATAAAACTTTGTATATGTTGTGAGAAATTTGGATACTTTGACTTCCTTTGCTCTTTGGCCCACAGATCTAATGCCACAAAGGGATCAGCATCTGTGAGAGGCTTAATGTGAGTTTGTACATTACTCCTTCAATTAGCCACCCTGCAAGAGCTTCTTAGTTCTCTGCTACATCATGAAATCCTGCAGAGCAGATCGAGCTGTTGGAACATGTCTGTCCCCACACTTGTAAATTCTGCCACTTTCTGAGATGTGGGAGACCATGGATTGTCTCTTCTCCAGTTTTGTCTTGGGAGGCAATGACTGTGACCAAACCTAAACAGGAGACAGAAACTTTCTTTGTTCCGCTTGAGTTGTGCTGCACGTTCCCAGAAAGCAAATTTCTCATGCTTGGGAACTAAATTAGCTGGAGTCTCAGCACAGGCTGCATGTGGTTAGAGGACAGTTTGTTCTGGTGGTTTACATATATGGTACTTGCTAGCAGCAGCCTCTGTTGGAAAGTTCTGTCTTCTGTATGAGTTAACAATATGATGAAACACGTATCTGTGATAACATTATACTTCCTGCAGATTTTGAGAGTGCAAGAATTTGATTCAAATTAATGAAATTATATTCTGTTCCATCACTGGGAATTTAATAACTTTCCAAAGCCCTTTCACTTGTAGGGCCAGAGAATTTTGAGATGTGTATAAAATTGCACGCATAATAATTTAAGTAGTATAAAAGTATAATTTTGAATTAAGTTTGTCCTTCATAAAAAAATATGAAACTGTTTCATTTACAGGGGTTTTACAGCCCTGAAAGTGAAAAGCAGTCAAAAACCAAAGCAAAGTCCTTGCATCATTCTATTTATAGTTTGGGGTTTTTTTTCAAACAGGTTATCATTTACTTCAGTGAAGTATGCTTGGTTTTATAGTAAATAACATTTACCCTGTTTGTGAAACTTTCTTTGTTCTAATTATAGAAAGAGCTTCTGCTACTTAACTTCATTAATATAAATTATTAAGATGGAAATCTCCCTTGGATATTTTGCTAAAAATTTCACAGATTTATAGAATATTCTGAGTTGGAAGCAATCCAGAAGGATAATCAAGTGTAACTGTTAAGCAAGTGGCTCATATAGGGATTGAAATCACAACCCTGGTTTTACAAGCACCATGTTCTGAGACATGGTTCCATGTCACTTTTAAAATTCTTTTTTTCTAGCCTATTTCTCTGAAAAGACAGAGATCTGAAACATTACAATCTCTCAGTGAGGTGAGTGGCAAAAACTATTTATCCAAGGACATAAAAGTGAATCTGCATGTAAACTTTATTTCGGCAGAGGCTGATTAAAAAAATGTTCTGTTTGTAGCAAGGGTTTAAAAGGTGATCGAAAGCCAAAAATAGTGGCTATTCAGATTTTAAACAAATTTAAAGTAATAAGAGAATGACATTTTAAATTATCTGAAGTAAATAAAAACTCAATTTGTAGTAGTAATTAAGTAGGCAGTGTTTCAAATGGAAGCATCTCAGCATTTATCTGTACTTAGTAAATATCTCAGCATATGGCTTTTGCCATGTAATAGACGTAGAAGTTATGTATTCCCCAAGTATATAAGACGAAAACATATGGACATACAATAAATACTTTTTTGTATTTTGGCAGACTATTCCACTTTTTAAATAATCAAATTATCTAGGTTTTAAGCTTAATTACAAAAGCAAAACAAAACAAAACCAAATAGCCTTCAAG
This sequence comes from Petroica traversi, assembly GCA_025920805.1. NCBI lineage: Eukaryota > Metazoa > Chordata > Aves > Passeriformes > Petroicidae > Petroica > Petroica traversi. The sequence continues at coordinate 1,037,997 of JAHLSL010013306.1, read as the reverse complement.
GATTAATCCTCCTGTTCCAACTTTATATACCAAATTTTGTGTAAAATTTTATGGCTGAATCAAAAAGTTATGCAAATAAGAGGATTATAATGGAATTGGTGATATAGCCTTAAGTATTTCAATATTAGTAGGTATAGCCATGATATAAAATATCCTGGAGACAACACAAAAAAAAACCCAAAGAGAAAAAAAAAGCCCTCCCCTCAAAATAAACCAAACCAAACCTGAAACGTGAAGCCCCAGGATTCAGCAGTCCCAGAAATAAAACCTTAATTTTTTGGGGTTTGCTTTCTATGAAAGGGAAGAAATATTATTCTCTATATGATAGGGAAAACATTAGGAACAAAATCACAAAGTTATATTAAAAAATATTTCAGCCATTCTGTCCTCTTTGTTTAATGAGACATATGGCCATGAAGAGCTTTGCTGTTACAAAACACCTCTGTAAAGATTTTTTCAAGGGTACATATAGGAACCGTATTAAACAAGTGGAATAAGAGAATTGTGATAAAATAGAGCTCAAATTTTTTCTCAATTCAATCTCTTGATGTTATCCTCAAACTAACAGAAATAAGAATAAGAAGATCAGAAACATATTGGGTTTAATGATGCTGAAAACTCAGCAAAAAAGAAAAAAATCTTACCTTTTCCCTCCAGCTTTATGTCATTAATCCGGTGGTTATTTTATCACAGACTAATATTGACTAAAGTTTGATGACTGCTTTGGTGTGTATATTTCCTAAAAATTAATAGAGAGAGCACCAATTTCCACAAGACAGCTGAACTGCTCCAGAAAATGAGGTATCTGAACAATGAATTTCCTTCCAAAATATTTTCCTCTCTATTCATTTTTCTGTGCTTCTGAGCCTTCAGTATCACTGATACTATCTAATTATATATATATATATATATATATATATGTATATATAAATCCCATTTCATTGATCTTGCAATTCCACCAAACATTTTTCCTTTGAGGATCTTATACTCTCTTAAAGTCTTATGGAAATATATCAGGTTACTAAAATTAATAATATATTCTACAGGGAGTCTGGATTCCTGGTTGAAAATTTAGAGCCTTGACATCATTTAGCAATTTTTATATGAAAAGAAAGCATTATCGCATAATTTTCTGAAATACATATGAAAGTTTATTTTTCCCTTGATGTCAGATCTGCACACAGTTTTTCAGGAACTTAAAAAATGAAATTTCTAGAGAATCTGACTGCAAAACATTCTAGCATAATTCTATCATACAAGAACAGAATGTGGCACAAAAGAAATGCCAGAAGAAAATTTATATCAGCAACAGAAAATGTAAATAGAAGAGAACCTTTTAGCTTTAATATTAAAGTGAACTTTCAGAGTGATCCAGGTGGAATGGGCAGTATCCATATGAGAAATACAGACTTATCTCTACAGTAATGTTTTGGGTCTTGTTTAAAGTTATTTTGGTTTTTAACTTCTATAAAAAATATTTTCTCATATTTTGTCTAAACCTTGTTGGAAAGGGCAGAAAATGTACCCATTAGTTCCTGAGATATAGTGATCCAAGAATTTAGCCACATAATTTTCTTACATGTTCTAACATTGTCAGAGAAATGCTTCATAAAGGGGGAGACCACCAAACTAACAGAATGCTTGTGAGTAGAAACATTTTCAATTTAAAGACATCTATGAAAGTCATAGGAAAGATAAATTTGCCTGGTGTAGAACTACAGAGGAAATAAAACATACCTAGAGGGATCCGGTCAGTGAATTCTTTAGGAAGAATAGAAGAAAATGAAGGAAAAACGTAAAATGTAATGAATGTTCACCTTTTAATATCACATTATGTTTTAAGTTTAAAGTAACATATATTTGGGTGTTAGTAATATGATAATACTACGCTTACTACAATAAAAGAAGTCTCTGGATACTAACTTGATGTTTGACTTATTTTGACTCATTTTAATTAAACAATATTTTTGCATTTACACACACACATACATTCACACACACACACTTCTCCATATATCTATGTACTTATGAATGAAAAATACTGATTACAGATTGTTCTATAATAGAGTTGATAAGACAAGTGTTGAGTGTTTTCTCCCAATTTGAACAGAATTTTCAGGAAAAAAAACAAAAACAAAAGTAAACTGGAGGTTAGAGGAAGACAGCAATAAAAAATGACAAGGAAAACTGACGTGTAAGAAACTTATTTTGACCTAAATAAAAAGGAGAAAGTAGACTAATCTGCCACATTAACTTCATAGGAGACTTAGCATATAAATCTGAAAAGCAAACTCTATTGCCAGAATTTTACAAATAAAAATATTTACACTAGTTATTTTAAGTTAAAAATTAATTTACACCATTATAATCTTTCTGAATTTCCATTCAAAACAGTAACAGTTAGAGGTCTTCAATATCCCTCTCTTTCTTGTCATGGCTAAATTCGCCCATTGAAAAAAATATATTCCTTTTTTTTTTAAGGGATAATCTGAATTATTAAGATTGCATTTTGCCTAATAGAGATGCAAAAATATTTATGAGGGTAAGACATCTTCTTGGAGAAAATTAACAAGTAATAGAAAGGATAAACCAACTTGAAGAAAAGAAATGCAGTGAGTCATAAACTCGGTAAGTCAAATAACTTTGCAGTAAAAAAACTCGACAAAGTTAAATGCATTGAAATATTTAGTTTGCTTTTTCTTCTAAAGACCTACTGTGAAGATATTTATGTTAGAGGTCAGCCTGTTCAAGCAAGCAGTTACAATCCTAGGTACTTGTATGGTCAATTTAATATTGTATTGATATTCTTCACATTTTTTTCCAAACCAAATTGTTGAAATTCTAATTGCAGAAAGCAAAATCAAGTATTAAAATATAGCACTTTTAATAATTTTGTCCACATGAAAACTTCCTTTTTTGGTGTTTTTTTTTTTTTTTTTTTTTTAACAACTACTTCATTGCAAAGATCACAGAAAAAAATTTAGGTTGATAATATATAGGTAATTTTTCCTTTTGAACATCTATTACATATCTCTTCATGTCCTGGGTTAGCCATATGACCTGTTTGTATCCCCAGTCGTCCTCTTGCTTATGCTGGACATTAAGTTCTGCAGCTTTAAGTTGGTCCAAGGAAGACAGTGAGAGTGAAGGTGGAGGAAAAAAAAAACACTCGCCGTTTGTCTGCAGGATACTACGAACCAAGGCCGAGAGAGCGGAGAGGCTGCATTCCAGCAGACAGCGTTATCTCTTTTCTTTTCTTTTTTACTCTCTCTGGTGTGTGGGTGCTGGAGGAGCTCACAGCGGAGGTTTTTTTTTCCCTCGGATTTTTTCCCGGCTTTTTGCAGGGAGAGGCTTTGTTTCTTTTGCTGGGTATTTTTTCTTTTTTTCCTCTTCCTGGGACTGGCTGGCATCGCGTGGGCCCAGGACACCAGGGAACCCCCGGGGGCCCCCCCCCTCCTCGCCGACTCCTACAGCCGGGCCCCCCCCGGGGGCAATCGGCCCCCCCCACTGGAGAACTGAACCGGACTCAGACGGACTCTGAATCTACCATCTCTTCAGAGGAAGGAGAGGTTTCATTGTTTTCATATTATCCAAATTTTCCCTATCCTTGTAAATATTCTATTTGTTAAATAAATAGTTTTTTCCACTTTTCTCTAAGGAAATTCTTCCCGGACCGGTAGGGGGAGGGGCGATTGGAATCAGCTCTTCCTAGAGGAGACCCCCCCAGAGGTTTCCTCCTAAATATTTGCCCTAAACCAGGACACTTCACTTCTACTGTGAAATTTCTCTCCAACAGATATTTAATTTCTGGAAGTCTGTTAGAAATACAACTAGCAACACATTTGTATAGACATATTTACAGTTTCAAGCTTCAGATATGCTAACTTCACAATATTCTTTGTCACTCAGATCTTTACTCAGGTATTAAGTTTAGTCAAGTAATTCTCAACTTCATATTTTCCAAGCCTTCTGTAATGGTTCTTGAGCTCCCTCCTTTTTTGTTTGCCAAAATTTTTTCTCTGTCAGATTTACAATTTTCCCATATTTACAAATAAAGAAACTTTATCATTCCACAAAATTAAGCTCTAATTCAAATCTCTTTGCTGACTTCAGTTAATTACATACTTAGCCCAAGGTTTTTTTAATCTAAATTCCAAACCAGTTTGATGGAGTTCTAGTAGAATTTTTCTGCAGTCTACAACTGACTTCAGCAGAGCTAGTGTTTCACTCAACAGAATTCTTAAAATATATTCTTTTGAAATGCAGTATTTAGCGTGTCTTAATAATATTTTTGAAAATGACAGTGTTGGAACATTATAGGTCCTTTTTTTGTCCTGATTATAGTTCTTAATTGTAAGTGAGCAATTATCCCATTTTTCTATGTCTAGTGTTGATCTCTAAAATCATACTGAATAATATGAAGACCACAGCAACATTACCTACCTATATGCTCACTATGTGTGCCTTTATATATACAAATACAATCTAAAAAAGCTCTGGTATACATCATTTTAAAGAGCTGTAGTGAGTGGGAAATAAAAAATATTTCTGTTTTTAGAGGCCCTGCAGTATCTCAGGATTCCTTTGATAAAATTGTATTTGCATGTCTCATTAGCACTAGGTTTAGATTTCAAGCTGTATTACTCGTTCTAATAGTTTCACATAGTATTGTCTTTTTTCTTCAATGCTCTTTTATAATGTAAATTATATTTTATAAGCAAATATGTCTTTTTCATGATATATTTACTCTTTCCTATTAAGACTCTTTATAGCTTTCATACTGCAAGTTAGAATACTTTAAATGGTCCCAAATCTTTGTAGTAGATGGCAACAGAGAAAAATTTTTCTACCTTTCAGTGACTGACATAAATGCAGTTATTTATATATTACAAGTGAATCAAAACCAAGGACTGAACTAGAATGTTGTAAGAGAGTCGTTTAGCATCACTAAAATGAGGCTTCAGCAAGTCCGTTACACTAAATTCTACTAAATTCTACTAAACATTTCTCTTAAATGCCGTCTAGATGACAATGGATTTAGAAATATCAGATATAATTCCTGATTAATTTTTTCCTTATCCTGAGGGAAAAATGCCTCTTTTGTGACCCTGGGTATATAATTATTGCAGTAATTGATTCTTACTTGTTCATTACATCAGACTATGAGAAGTTACTTGTGCAGCCCAAGACCCATGCTTAAAAATTATGCCAAAGGAGAACTAGTAACACAGGAAAATAAACTGAAAACAGGATTTGAAATTGGTTTTGTGCAAATATTTTAGACAAAGGAAATGTTGATTTACAGAATCAAATGTCTGTAGGGCATATGAATTACCTTGCAAGAATAGTGCATGTATGTGCATTGTGCATACAATGTGCAGATTTGTAATTCTTCTATGCTGGATATTTTAATGTTCAGAAATTACTAGGAATCATGCTTACTCGATATAAAATAAAAATTATTCCAAGCCAATAAGGTGTATTATTCTAGTTCACTATTAATTCAAAATGTTGATAAAACCTGTAAACTCAGGGATTTGAAAGAGCTCAATAAATTGATATTGGTAAAAAGAAGATAAAATTGAAGATAAAGAAACATGGTTTTGCTTGTAGTTCAACAAGAAATTGTACTACTTTCAAATAAACCTAAGAGAACAAGGTGGTTTCACCTTCAGGAGATAAGCGTGGATTTCTGAGCTTCCCGAAATCATGTTCACCATGTGAACCACTTCCTCTATTGTATAACAAAGAATTAAAGTTTGTTTTTATTCCAGGCATTGCTGCTGAGACCACTGTTTAGTCTAATACCTCCTCATTTATAAATACAGATGTACTTTGTATGCACGTTTAAAGAGCCTGGGTAGTTTACTTTAGTATTTGATACAGGTACCTTTGCAAATAAGTTAATGCTGTTTCTAAACTGCTTTGAGGACAAACCATGATAATTTATGTTATTGTGAATGATGTGCTAACAATTTGTCAAGTTATGCTTTTAGTACATTAGTGTAAAATTAATAATAAATGCATCAAATTCTCCACGTAATTTTTCTGGGATTTAAGGGGACCACAAAGTTTCTTCTTTCTGAAGACAACCTCTTCCAGTTCAATTCAGGAATTACATGTTTCTTTACATTCCTGGTTTTCTACTAAATGAACATCTGGGTTCTTCCACATTTTGTGTGGACAATTTTTGGACATTCACAGCTCAAGCATGCAGTCATATGGCTATTTTTGTACATGTGTAATTTCAAAAATTGAGGTTGTAACAGCACTATAATTTTGGATGTGGATAAAAAGTTTTATGGACAATCTGGAAATAAGAAGTCACCTAGTATATGTAAGTAAGCTTCCAAAATGAAAATACTTGTGTTTTATATATATATATATATATATATATATATATATATACACATATATATATATATATATACCTAAGAGAGTTGTGTAGGTGAGCTGCTTAATTAGGACAATATTTTCTCAATATTTTCTAGCTACTTATGTTAATTTTATTACGTGAGAATTCTATTTTCATTGAAACAATCTTTCTACATTATACCAATGTGACTTAGGAAAATATATTATAGAGATGCAGAGAGGGATTTATTTAATGAATAGGGTTATGATTCTATTTTCATGTGAAAGATAGAAAAACAGACATAACACAAGACTTGTATTACACTGTTATGTAAATTTCCAATAATGCCAAGTCATCTTCCCTTGAATGTCTTATACCTAGGAAGAAGCAAGAGGTCACTACCTACTTGACATGTGAATTTATTTTAGATTTTCTTTACTCAAGAACAATTTACTGCTCAGGATTTAATCTGAAGACAGCCTTTTTGCCTTTGAAAGATAAGAAATTATAGTAATTTTTTTTTGTCTGTTAGAATAGGAAATGTTCTGTATTATCCTCTGATTTTGTAACTAAGTAGTGTTTGAGTCTGGACTGCTTTCTGGTCCAATTGGTAACAAAGTGAAAACAAGTGGTGCCTAAGGCATAGGCATAATATCTCTGTGCTCCAGATACAGATATTTAAAAACATTTGCTCTACCACTTTGCAATTGATTACAAAATTGAGATATGGCATGCTACACTCTTTCTCTAAAAAGAATTAGTTTCAGGTTTCCTGTGATCCTCAAAAGAACATGTCTTTGTGTGTGTTTTTGTAAACATAGAACATTTAGAACATTTACAAAGAAAGCTGCAATAACATTTAAGTGTCTGAGACAAACCAGAGACAATTACAGACAAAATGACATCTATTCTATAATGGTAAATTGTGTCTTATTTTATTTTCATAAGAAAGTATTGTACAAGTAAAGACAGTCCTCTTTTCTTCATGCATAACTTGAGTTGTTCTATTTAATTTTTTTGGTTTTAGGAGAGTTTTACTGGCAATAGACTGACAATCTGACCAGGCTAAGCACAAGCCTAGGCTGAAGTATGTGCTACTGAAAAATGTTTTTGGTATTCTAGAATTACTCAATTACTTTGGGCAACAGCTAAACTAAAATAAGTATAAATATATATATTAAAAATCTAAGATAAGTAAAAGAATTCCAGGTTCCTATTCATATTTTTCTAGTCCCATGCTTTACTATTAAAAAGTAGCCATTAATTCAAAACACTATTTAAAATCTTTCTGGAAAAATATGGAAGTAATATTACTATATTTTAGGGAGAATTTTTTTTCCAAACTGGTAACTTACTCCTTCACAAACTATTATATTGAAACAAAGGGTGAAAATGTACAGTAATGTACAGTACAGTACATTGTACAGTAATGTACAGTGAAAATGTACAGTAAAATGAAGCATGGGAAGAAATGTGTTTTGGAGATGTCAAGATTAGAAAATGCTTAGGGAAATGTTTTGATTATGTTTAACAGAACTGAAAAGTCAAATATATTCCCACCTTCATAGCTGTTTAGATATCTATTACTGCTACTAGACAAAATAGAAGGTTGCAATTTGTATAATCAGTCCTTCAACTCCTTATTCAAACCTAGACTGGAAAGACAGAATGAGTATGAACAAATCCATTTATTTTGATCAATGCTTTCTATTATTTGATACAATCTTTCCTGATAACACACACCACATCTTTTGCTGAATCTGCAGATACCTGATTATTCTTAATCTTGATCTCTCCATTCTGCCCTTGCCTGTCACGTTTATTTGCTCTGCTCCTTGTCAAGAGTCAGGCTTTGTTTGAAGCATCTCTCTCTCCCTGCCTTGATCCCCACACCACATGTTCCCACACATCCTATGTGGCATGAAAAACTTCCATTTCTCAAGTTTCTTCTTCTGTTTTGCATCTACAAATCTTCGATTCAGTGGGTTTTTAAATAATTTTTCTGTAACAAGGCCTGAAAGCAGGGTCTATGTAAATGTCCCACAAAGCTACATCTGCATGCTACATCTACATACTGCATTGTTATTTTTTTTTAACTTTGTACCACTTTCTCTGAACCCTGGAGTGTCTTTGATGTTCCTGTTTAATTATCTTCCTTCTACTTGCCTATCATGTTCTGATTAATAGATTGAGTGGCAGAGAACAGCTAAGCCACTATTTCACTGGCTAACATAAAAATATCTCAGACCTCAAATAACAAAGTGCCTGCAGATTTCCAAGAGCTTCTGATTGGATCCACAGTTTCCATAATTTTTCACCTATAAAAATGAAATTACTTTATGACATTGTAGGCTGAATCATCTCTGATAAAAGGACTATTTCAAAGAGCAAAAACAATTGGTTTAAAGGTCTAACAGTAATAAATTTGTTTGTTCATTTGTTCTGTGTTTGTTAATGAACAGACACTGCAATAATTAGAGGATGAGAATAAACAAATTTGAGCAGGAAATAAGGACTAAGGTGTGTGGATACTTAAGAAGGCTTGGTAGATTTGCTTGAGATCAAATAAGGCATTTATCTATTACACATGTTGATGCTTGACCTCCTGAACATGGTTGAATGTTTTAAGGACAAATAAGTAATAAATCACCATTAGAAGATGAGACTGAGTTTCATTATAAACTGTTTTTTGTGGGCAGTTACATGAAGATAACATCACAGTTAAAGAAGAAACTGAAATTTTAAGGAGGTTGGTTCAACATCAAAGATGAAGCCAAAGGAATGTAGAAATGAGACAGATGCACTTCAGAATGTTTACATTGTTCAGTAGTGCTACTGCTGTTTCTGAGGCATTTATGTTGGAGAACATGAGGAGAAAAATTTCCATAGAAGGTAACAAGACAAGTAAAATAATCTTAATGTGTAACAGAAGTCATTCTTCACAGATGTGGAATAAAATTCATATCAGTGTTTAAAATTGTAATTAGATAACATGAACAAAGGTCTTCATGATGTGATATGTTCACTAACAAAGTCTTACTATGGAAGGACCTAGAATGAAAAGTGGATGGAAAACAAAGACATGCAAATTTGACAATTACTAAAATGAAATGCACTATTCTTTCTTTGAAAATAAAGTTTAGCATACAGGTAAGGATTTAGTTCTTCTACTGCTTTTCCTGGAACAATAATCAGGACTTATTAAGCTTATGTGTTACTCTTGAAAATGTCAGGTTTTCCATTAGAATTGAACAGCACAAAGACACTGCTTCTAATATGCAGGATAAAAGACAATAAAGCTCTGGCACTTATACTGAGGAGTCTCCAGCTATTTATTTATCTTTTTCTGCTAAAAATTAGTTTTCACTAGCCTACTAGTGATATTCTCGGATCACTTCAAAGATCCAAGTTAGACAAATGGTTATGAGGAAAAGAAGCTTTCTCTTCTGAAGAAGCTGCCATCCACAATGAAGAGCACTTTTCTTATCTGTAACACACTGAATTTATCTGAAAAGCCATTTGAAGGCCTTTTGCACTGAAAGGCCTATTTAAAGGGATGTGGCCATATTGACACCCTTGCCTTTGAAAAACTAATGCAATTTTAGGGAAAGGTCATGATGACATCAGCTTTTTATCTCATGTGAAGACACTTGTCTATTTCATTATGTCAATCACAATAACACTACCTTAAAAAGGGTAAAGGGGGATTTTGAAAATGAGGTGCTTGCTTCAGAATATTGACTGGATTCAGTCAGTCACATTTACTAGCATTCCACTAGGTCAAGAAAACATTTGTACAGATTACACTGGAAACTTCATAGCTACCTAATGTTTTATTCTTGTCAGCTTAATTACACCGGAATGGAGAGTAGAAATTAGTAGCAACATTACAAAATCTAATTTATTATAACATATGTAAAGAGTTTACCTAGCATATTAACTACATGCTGAAGATGCATATTTTGAAACTAATGTTATGCAAATGAACAAATGAATCTTTATACTTTCTGTTGAAAAACCTCTTGATCAGTAGAAGCACTGATATTAGTGAACAAGCTAACATTCTTTGCTATGTTGAGCATTGCTAATGCTATGGTTGTAGGCCATAGTTAATCTCTCCTCAGTAATTTCTCTGGTGATCTGACTTAAATGTAACACAGAAAAAGAAATGGTAGTAATTCTTAAGGCTTAGGTTTTCTCAAGAGGCAAAATATCTGTGTATCACAATCCTTGGTCATGTCAATATGGAATCGGTGATTGGACGCAATTTAATGTGATTAAAATTATCCTCTCAGGTCAAAACTGTACACCTTGTTATTCATTGCATCTGAGGGGAAGAGGATTAAAGAGGAGCAGTAGCATAGCCTGAATGACAGGTAAGGGGGGAAATGCTGGCCGTCTAGAGCTATGTTTTCAGTCAGGTGAAGGAAAGTAAAGTTATATCAGGAGAAGCAGTTGTGTTCCATTGACACTACTGTAGCAATGCCATATTTCATCAACTACAGACTTTAAGACTATAACAAGATAGAAAAGAATTTTTCTAAAATATGATTTTTTCCCTTTTGGAAGCAGAACAACAAAATATTCAGCATTACTCTTATATTGGCATTTTGGCTTTATTTTGCAGCTATGGGAATGACTTGAATACTTGAATCTAACTAATACTGAAGGGTTTACTGCTCATTTAAAAATGACATAACTATTCTTGTTCTGATGGGCAAACAGTGCAATTCTTCAGTAATTTTAGCAGATACGAGAATGTATATCAATGACGTCCATCTTTGTCTTGGTTTTCTAATCCAGTATAAAATCAGTAGGAAAGAAAAATTTAAAAAAAAAAGGTGGTATACCATTATAACACAGCCATGGCTTTCTATCAGCTTGGTATTGCTCTGATACTTAATATTATGGCAAACTATATTAGATTCACCTTAGGCAGTACCAGAAGTAAACACAGTTGCTCATATTTACAGACCAGAATATATAAGACAGTAAGAGTCTCATTGATAATTTCAAAACCCATCTGCTCTGCCTTAACTTTCTGTATAATAAATGTATCTGAAATGTAACTTATGGATAAAGCTTCATTCTCTTTCTTTATTATGGATTTTCTAATGTATTTTAAAGTTTCTTGGAAATGTTACATTTGAGATTTTATTGGAATATTCTGCTATATCTTATAAAAATATACCTTAATACTGCATTTTAACTGAATTATAATTCCCTTTAACCTATGGGAAAGTCAGCTTGCCAGAAGTCAATTTAAACTATGATATGTTTATTTATACATGTTCATCCATATGTATAACTATAAATTCAGAATCTACAGCTGCACATTAATGTGCATGTGTAGATTCTGACCTTAGGAGCAGAGAGCAATATGCAGGTGATTTGAAACTTCAGTTTTCCTTTGCTAAGCAAGAAAACCCTGTGCACAGCATAGCATGTTTGAAGAAAGAAACAGATAATAGCATATTTTCATACAGATTCACTAGGTCAGCATGCTTATCAGCATTATTACACCTTCTGCAAAAGCACATTATCTTTTGTATTATACAATCAGGCTGAAGTCAATATAGGGAAACATAAATAGGAATCCCACTCCCCCAAAAAAGACATTTCTAAAGTATATTTGACAAACATAGTGTGCATGTTGAATCCATATGTGAATACCCTGCAAAGCAGAATTAACTCAGAACCATTAGGCCTTCAGAATCTCCAAGTCAGTCTGAAAAAGTCTTACTTTTACAAGACTATCATAAATTAATGTAAAATATAGCATAAAGCAGATGTAGCAAGATACAGGGAGGGCTAATGTGGTATTTTTGTCCCTGTTAAAGTAAATTATAGTAAACTGCCAGATTTCTCAGCATGTCCATGAAGCATCATTCTGAAGGTTGCATAGCATAATGATTATGGGCAGATGTTAATCTATTTGAAGAATAGGCAATTTCAAATGCATTCACTTTAAGTGTATATTCAATAAAGCAAATAAAATTATTTTAGGGTGAACATTCATTAACTGCAGCTTTGTTTTGATATTTGTTATGAATATGTTATAGATATGTATATCCAATAATCTGTAAAGATTTAATTATATATTTGATAAATAGAAAATTTGCCATTTAAATTTAAATAAATAAATTTAAATTTGCAATTTAAATTTAAATAAATTTAAAGAAATATAAAATACAATTATTTTTATAACTTTTGGATAAATTGAGATAAATAATAATTTTCTGTGTTCATGACAATTGTGTGTTAATTAAACACTTTTTTCATCTTGAAATTAAGTAAAATAGCACAAACAATTTGATACATAAAACAAACAAACCCAGCCATGTGTAAAAATTTCCACTAAGCAGATACCAAATAATGCAAAGAAGTACTGCAACAACAAACATCACGCAAAAATGCTTGCAAGAGAACTAGAAATGGCACAGGTACTAAGTGGAATGCTATGCTACGCTTAAAAGCCTTGTTGAATTATAAAGATTGTTGCTGAGGACAGCACTATTCTAAGGATCAAGCCAATATTTCTTTTTTTAGTTTTGCATGGTTATTTGTGCATTTGGAGCTTGCACTGCTACTTGTTCCCCTGGCTTTGAACTTCTCTGTGTTGCATTTATGTGTCCCACAGTTTATCTCAGATGAATAATCTTGTTTACATGTGTTACAGAGGAAAAATGGATATTATGATGATATTCATAATGTACCTGATATATAAAAATTCAATATACCAAACTACAAATTCAGGGCTGTGAACTTTATAAGCCCTAGTCAAGCACACCCCCAAGCCAAAAATAGTTACTACTGATTATTAGAATAGAGTGGAATTTTGATACTGCTTTTCTGTCCGTCCTTCATATACACAGAATGAAAAGCTCTTTCCTTCTGTCACTGGGATGTGCTTTGCAAGTTGTACCAGGACAATTCCCATAAGAATTTCCAATTTCTCCCTCCAGAATTCAGGGTTAACCTCATCTAGGTTACCTAGGCTAACTTCCAATTTCTTTCCACTGTGGAAAGCTTTCTCTAACACGTGTATATTCAATCAACAATATCACAGAACGAGTTATAAAGACAACCTTTACTGATGGCATTTTGATTTGTAGCCATACTAGATTGTCATCCTGACACTGGTCAAATAAAGACAAAATCCATTTCTGATATCTTTAGCTGGCGAAAGCCTCCAAGTATCCTGGAATTTTTGGGAGAGTATCACTTTTTAATTAATCCTTACGTTTTTAATTGTTACACTGAAGAGAAGTGAAATATCCATCTGTCCTAATCTCATTTGAACAGATGAACATTCTACTTCATGTAAAAATCCAGGGGGAAGATTTTGGACTGGAGAAAGTTATTCATTTGCAGGTAGTAAATGAACAGTTCAGAAAGATGGAAAAACTGAACACTATGATGGAACAGTTCATTTGTGAATTAACTGTTCCTCAAGCATAAACTCAGACAAATTCAGTTTACCCGGTTCAAGTGTTACAGAAACATTATGATAGAAAAGACCATTTTTCCATAGGTTTACAGTTGCATTTTAGAGACAATGGAAAACAAGAAGACCCCAGACCCTATTAATTTTATTGGATTGAACCGTCATGTGAGGGGCAGGAAACTTAGATGGTAAGGGTATAATTTTCCAGTGACTTCTCCAATCAGATTCCCTCCCCAGAAGCACACAGCTTGAGCTGTATGTTGCCACTGTATGCAAGAAATAAATGAATTTAATTCTGCTTGAGATTCTGCTCATGGAAACCTAGGGTAGAGAAGCTTCTTTAAGAGATGACCTTGACATGCTCCAGGACACCAATGTCTTTGTTGTAGCGAGGGGCCCAAAAGTGAGCACAGGATTGCAGGTGTGACCTCACCAGTGCCCAATATAGAGAAAGAATCACTTCCCTGGTCCTTCTGGCCACAGTAGTGCTGATACAGGCCAGGATTTGACTGGTCTTCCTGGCCACCTGAGCACACCTGGCTCATGTTCAGTGGCTTTTCTGCCAGGCAGCTTTCCAGCCACTCTACCCCATGCCATGAAATTTTTTTCCAACAAGAAATTAACAATTCTGTATGATTTTGGAATAAATTTGTCCAACTGTGACTGTATTTCAAGTATGCTTGTCTTGGGGGAAAAAAAGTATGAGACAAAAATTTTCAAGTTTGTTTCAACATTTGGAATAGTCTGAACATCGCCTCCCTGCTATGAGAGTGAATGGTGTGAGTCACACCCCTTTCATCAAATGTGTTCTCCACTGACTTCAGAGACAAAAGTAAGAGGACTTGTGGGAAAACTTTGGAACTCTTTATTTCCATGTATTGGTGTTGGATTGACATTAAAGTTTATATTAACAAGAAAAAGTCTGGGTCAGCAATCCAAAAATAATAGCCATTCAGAGGAACTTGGTTCTAAATATACGTGAACAGCGTGCAATTTTAAAATTAAACACGCTGGCAACTACTTACAGCTTCTTGTCCTTAGTTTGAAGAATTAATTAGATTAATCAGATTACTGTACCTCAGGAGGTTCCTACAGTCTGTGATTGTGCCACTCTCAACATTTTCCTTGATAAGCTAAAGAGAGTGATCTCCTTTCAAGTCTGTCATTATGTATGACAAAAGGGGAAAAGGAAAAGCTGCTCATCAAGAGTATAATGTATGAGAGAGTAGGAATTAGCGTTTGGAGGGAATAAGCATTGGAAATGTACAAATCTACATTGACGTCCATATAAACAATTAATTATAAATATGTGAAAGGAATACCATGAAAAATAGTGTAGGAAGATTACTAGAATTTCCACTCTTGAATAACATTCTTGACTTTTCTTTGATCTTCAGATTTTTGGTATTATTTGGGGAAAAGAAAGTGAAGTGCAGACACTGTAACCGGACTCAATACATGGTTATATCCATGTAAATCCCATATAAATATAAAGCTATAAATAGATAAATATAGATACATATATGTAGTGGTTTGAGTTTGCCTATCTGAGTTTCTGGCCAGACGCCAGCACACTTACCAGAATTTATCCATTTTTTGCTGGGAGATAAGGATTAGGAGTAGGCAAAGCGGCCAAAACTTTAAAGAATATAAAGAAAGTTTATTAACAGACCTAAAACCAAAAAAAAAAACAAAACCAAGAAACAGAACAAAATCCTGGTATCACTCCTCTTACCCCTACCTCATTCTTTTTCCGCTGATAACATAAAAAGACCACACTTCAACCTCCAGCCAGTTTACTACCCCTAAAAGAGTATTTTCTTATTTCATTTACGGAGAGAAGATTTCTCTTGCTTATACCATGGACCTTTCCAGTAAAAAATACGATTTTTTACGGCCATCCTCACAACAAGCAGCTGCCTAGGAGGAAAAAAATCTGCTTGATAGAAAGATCCCTCCCACCCTAGTAGCCTTCCTACAGCTACTACGGTGGGCTATGGCAGTCCATGGGGTACTCTTTTTAAGGATGAGAGGTTCTACTACAGCAGCAAAAAAATCTTCTCATTCTATTATTGGCAATATAAGTCCTCTTTACCATCCTTGCGTGTGAAGGACTGGGTCACAGCTTCTTCTCTGTCTCTGCTCAAGCTTCTCATCAGGCCACAGGTGCTTCAGTATCTACTCATCTCTACACAGGTGCCTTGGCTCATGGCTCTAGTTAGAACATCACATCCCCTCTTTGGACCATCTCCTCATACATTACAGGGAATATTTTAGCTTAGTCCCAGCCTTGGCTTCACAATAGAATTTTCAGCTTTCACATTGAAGCACTCCTCATGCTCCTCCTTCCAGGTGTCAGCTCTGCTTCTCTCACTGACTTTAGAGTCTCTATGCTGTATTTTTTTAAGTGTCCTTGCTCTTTCTCTCTCTGTGCAGGGGAGGGTAAAAGTCTGCAAGTTTCATCTGGGCATGGAGAGAGTGAATCTCTCTCTCGGGCCTTGTGATGATCATGTTGTCTCTGCCAGCTCTGTTCCAGTGTGGAATTTCAGCATCTGAGCTGATGGAGAGGGAGAGCGGGGCTTGGCCCTGCCTGGCCGTGGCTGGAATTTATGGCCCAGCTGTGTCTGAATCCTGAAGGATTCAGCTGCAGCTCCAAACCCCACTTTTCCCTCCTCCTTTGGAGGAGGGGCGGGGTGTGCAGGCAAAGGCCCAGTCTTACCAAAGAGAGAGAGTAGGGGACCTGCTTCTCCAGCAGCTTTAGGATAAAAAGGCTTTTTTCCCACTGTCCCGCTCTTAAATATGTTTTTTTCCCTTGAAGGTGGGACAACTTTTAATTGGTTTGCATACCTGTCAATACTCAAAACTAGTTGCTTACTGATTCTGTCTCCTTGGAAGAAATCTGTATTATTTCCTGTAGGATAGGTCACTTCCGAAATTGTCTTTTCCTGGGCAAACCCAGGACAAAACAACACAGAGATAATAAAAATTCTGCTTCAATTAGAATAATTCCCCATGGAAAAATTTTTATTCATTCATTCATTCACTCACTCATTCATTCATTCCTAGTCAAATTTTTGCTATAATAATGCACACATTTATTCTGTATTTTACTTTAATAACTATATCTGGTGGGGTTTTTTTGTTTTGTTTTTTTGGCTTTTTGTCATAATCATGACAGCAGCAGTAAGGAGAAAATCTTGGGAGTATCTATTATTGAGAGGCTGGACAGCAGCAAGCAGCATACGCTTGAAGCCATGAATGACAAGCACATCCTAGGCTGCTTGGGCTGCAGGTCAAGAGAGGGGATTCTACCCCTCTGCTCTGCCCTCATGAGATCTCACCTGCGGTGCTATGTCCAGCTCTGGGGTCTTCAGCAGAACAAGGACAAGGGCCTGTTTGAATGGGTCTAAAGTAGGGCCATAAACATAATCCAAGGCCTGGAGCACTTCTGATATGAAGACAGGCTAAGAGCATCATGATTGTTCAGCCTGGAGAAAAGAAGGCTCCAAGGAGACCTTATAGGAGCCTGCAAGTATCTAATGGGGCCTGCAAGAGAGCTCAAGAGTGAGTTTCTACAAAAGCATGTAATGACAGGACATAGCCTAAAGGCTTTAATCTGAAAGACAGTAGGTTTATATTAAATATTAAGAAGAAATACTTTACTGTGAATGTGGTTAAGATACTAGAACAGGATACCCTAATAAGTTGTGAATGTCGCATCCCTGTAAGTGTTCAAGGAAATGTTTGATTTGGCTTTGAGTTTTTAAAGTTTTTAAAGTTTTTTAAAGTTCCTTCCAGTCCAAACCATTCTGTGATCCTTCATATTGCTACCATGTGCTATATTTTTCTGCTTGACTAATTTACTCTATACCTAATATATTGTAACTCAGTTTATAAGTGACTCTGTTTACATTAATAATCATCACTATTTATAATTTAATGAATCAATATTTATTATGTAAAAAGTTCCCAGTAGAAGTTTTTTTAATTACATTTTATTAGTGGTGGACAAAGAACTAATCCTACCAAGTCCTTCAAGATACACTGCTAACCAGACTTTATTCCTTATAATATAGCGAAAAAGGATTTTGTATTGTTCAACACACTGCATAAAAATTGAATTATTCAAAGTCAGAGATTGAATGCATCCCCCAAATTTGCAGTTTTATTCAAAGGAGATTAGGTGAGTGATTAGGTTTGAGTGATTAGGTTTAGATTTCATAAGTGCATATTAATTGACATTAATTATATTTACTGCAGCTAATTTTTTCTGAATCAAACCCTATACCACTTGCTCCATTTCTTCAGGATTGATAGCAGACTGATAGGATTATAATTAACAGTATCTATTGCCAGATCAATTTACATTTTCTAAATATTGGCATAGCATTAGCTTTCTACTAGTATTAAGAATTTTCAAGGTCTTCCAAAACTTACATAAAAGTGTGCCAATTTAAAAATACTACATACTAATAAATGTCACTTAACATGCTTCAGAGTTAGCAGCAGAATTAGTGTTGTCATTACCATGTATATTCTTCATCTAGCTATTCCTGAAATACAGACATACTAGCTGAACCCTTTTGCTTTCTCTGTTACCAGCATTGCTTCTGGCAATGCTAGGATGTTCTTCTATGACATTTCAGTTTAATGCAGGTGATTCTTTAGTGCATGTCAATGAAGACCAGAGACTCTTGCACTTGAATGTGTAAGTTCATATGGCAAAAAGTGTGTAAATTTGCAACAGTAAGTCTAGAAGCTATGTCATACTACTATCACTTTGTTTTACCTGGGAGTTAGTAGTAAAAAATAGTGAGTAATGAAGTTCAAACACAAGAAAAAGTTTTGGTAGTGTAAACTGAGCTGTGAAAGGAAATTAAACCATCTTCTGAACCTGGAAGTAGGTGTTTGCCTGTCTTTGCCCTTCACCACTGAAGGCAGAGCTTATTAGCTAATGTCATAGAGTCATGGACCATCCTGAGCTGGAAGGGAGCCACAAGGATCATTGAGTTCCAACCTGCAGATCTATAGTTTCTGTATTCAGGTTAACATGTGACTAAGCATACTGATCACAGTGGAATTTATTCCTCTTAACATTGTGAGCAGTTGGGTTGTGCGTGTGTGTGTGTGAGTGTGTGTGTGAGTGTGAGTGAGTGAGTGTATTCATTAACTATTTGTTTTACTTATGAATTTCTACAGTTCACATTTTATTGTCACAATCAATTGATATCACTATCAATTTCCTTCCTGTCACTTGCTATATCGTAAGTATTTGCTTTTGCTTTTTGGTGGCTGCTTTCATTTCAGTTTAAAGAATTTTTTAAAATATTATTTAATTGCTTTTTCATTCATGAAATCTAGTAAAATTTTTATTCATTATTTGAGGTATTTATTGTCCTACCTGCTTCTGTGCAAAGTTGTTTCTAAATCTGGCCATACTTTTTAAGTATCAGTTATGCTTATTAGTAGCTGGGATTTTAAATATAGTATGTCTAATCAGATTGGTTTTATTCCTGTGATCATACCATCTTTTACTGTCACGATATCTAATATCACATTCCCAAATGTCAGAAACAATTGTCTAGCAGAAAATTGAAGATAACTTTTAGAAACAGCAGTATTATTTTATAGTTACCTTAGGTGGTACTTGTCACCTCCTATAAAATGAAGTTATCCAACATTGTTTACTTCAGACTTTTCAATGCCTCAGAATTGATTGGTACAACATTTCAGATAGAAAATCTGTCCTTCTCTTTTCTTTTGTTCATTTAATCTAGATTGATTTTAACAGTGCAATAATGTGAATTCCACAAGTTTCAATACTACCAATTAAGGCAAATTTATGCCTACAAACTTGCAGTTCTAATTATTCCTGTTTATCACCTACACTCTTGGTGCAGGCATATAGACAACTACAATTTATTTTCTTCAAGCATCTTTTTGGCCTGGTTAATTATATTCTTGACACCTTGATCTTATGCTAAGTTTACTCTCTTTTATTCACCTTTTTCTGATAGCTTTACATCTCCCTGAGTAATTAATTTAACTTTTCTTCTAGCTGGTTATCATACTACTCAGATGTCTGTGAAGCGTTTCTCATAAGCAAAAAGTAATCAGCCCATCATAACACAAAGAGTTCCTATTTGATGGGACAACAGGAGATTAATGTACTAAAAATGTAAATTGAAAACTATGATTGTGAGGAATTATGAAGTGAGAAAGATGCTTGAACATTTAAGGAAAGCAATAATATTTTTATTTTTGTGTATACTAATTATAAGTGCAAATATTTTCATGTCTGTAGGCCATAGATATTGCTATTGTAGTAAAGAACCTGAAGAAGTGTTGTTATGCAGAATGTACTATTAATTCTAAACCAACAGAGAATTCTAAAGTTGCACTTTGAATGCAATCAATTGCATTAGCCTTAATCTTCTACAAGACACAGATGCACTCCAAGGTTCTATGTAGAGTGCTGTTAATTAGATGGTTCAGATCTTAACTGGAAGATGCTACTATTCCAATTAAAAACAACTAATAAAAAATACATCCATTTCCTCTGAAAAAAAATAACATTTAAGGAATGCCTTTGTTTTTGCTGATTGATATGTATTTACCTCACAATTATATATCCAATTTAAATATTAAGAAATGAAAATTTTAGTGCTCATCTGTGCCAGTCTTTTACCATAACTGCTGTAAAATATTTTTATTGATATGTTTCTGTATGCGTAGTTGAACTCTATGAATTTGAAAACAAATGCATTAAATACTTTGAATAAAAATGTCTTTTAAAATGTTCACTCAACTCAAACTATAATATTTTAAAAACTTACAAATAAATTCTTTTTCTGCCTTGTTTGTTGTTGCCTTTCAATATATCAGGCATGATCTCCTATTTTTGTTTACTTGAAAAATAAAACAAAAACAGGTTTCTTATACTTCCTTTTGGGGTTTTTTCTGCTTTTTTTCCCTTCAGATGAGAACATTCCAGCAAAGCTGAGGTACTGACTTGAGCTAGCACTATAGGGCAGAGTTGCCTCCCTCCCCAGTTTTTTTTTTCACTTTTGAAAACATCTTACAACATAAAAATTGTCCAGGTTTGGCAGCATTCCAGTAACATCCATGTTCTCACAAAAGCTTTTTGTGTTAGCAGACAGGATTGGTTTTCCAGCTATGGCAAAAGCCCAGTTAGCATTCACGGCTGTGTAGTGCTTTCTGATTAAATCCTGTGCCAGGACATCCCTGACTGCAGTGACAGAACTTCAATCTGTCAAGTCCACCACTTCTATTGCTTTCCTTTCAAAACAACAAAACTTTGAACAGAAAACACAGGTTTGTGATGAGTTAATATATTCATGGAGCTTCGTAGCAGGTAAAAAATTACTTGTAATTTTTCTTATACTTCTAAACTGTGCTTGTAAACTGACTTTAGTGGCTACTCTAAAATAGTCTAATTATTGCACTCTTAGAATGACTATAATTAATGCAATCTCCAAAGCACAAAGATATTAATATTTCAGCTTGCAGATTGTCTGTAAAATTGCTGCACAACCTGGCAGTTTTAATGTGCAGGCTATGACATAATTTGCCACTAATCTTTAAAAATTGTATCTTTAAAGCATCTTGTTCTTAATAAATTGCTGGTGTAAAACTCTAGGTTTCATCTTACCTCTTGTCAAAAACTTGCAATTTAAAACCAGAAGTAATCTAATACAAAAAATATTAAATTAAAACAAAACAAATAAAAGTAGATACCATCTCATATGGTAGCTATTATAAACAAGAGCAACATATTATTAACCAGGTCTAGATATTTAACAAAGCTGACTTACTGTATCCATTGTTTCATACAGACCTTCAAAATCTTAAATGTGTTTCAATTTAATTTACAGAAACAGAGAACATAATGTTCCCTACTTGAGTATTATCAAATTTTTAAGTAGAAAAATCTAATAAACTATTTTGGCTAGAAATGTATATAGTCTTTCTTATATCTTTGAGGGGCAGGCCACATTGTCAAAGACTGTGTGTGAACCTAGAATTACCTGATACAGTCAAAGCATAGTTGAATAAGCTACAAAAGAGATTACCATGTATTTGTGTTGAAAGGGATTTGGGCTGCAAATTAATCTTCCTTGAGTTACACCTAGTCTGCTTAAAGATTTCACAGAATTCTGTGAAGAATTTTAATAAAAGTCTTCCCTGTAAATATATTGTTTAAGATTTTAAGGCACAGATAGAATGTCACTTAGCAAGGGATATTAAAAATAATAAGGCATTCTGAAAGTATTCAGAAAAGAAAGGCTGAGGAGAAAGTGCCTCTCTGAAAAATGAGAAGGGAGAAATAGTGGCAACAGAAGAGGCAACAGTAGGAGAGGCTGTGGCTGGACAAGAAGCAGCTGGCAGCTCAGCTCTGGTCACAGAGCCAGGACATGGCCCTGGCACAGCAGCATCCCAAGTCTCAGAGAAAGAGAGAGTAGGACAATATGTTTAATCATAGTGGGATTCATTACAAAGGGACCTACAGGTACTGCCTCTGGAACATTAGACAAGCACAATCACAGTGTAGACCCTCACCTCTGCTAATGGGTTCTTTGGAGAAAGTCAGTCCAGCCAAGGCAAGCAATATATTTGGGTCAGGACTGCTGGAGGAACAGAAGTCCATGCTGAAGATATGCTTCAAAGAGCGAGGGAAGCTGGCAGCTGAGTGGGCTGAATTCCATAACCAAGGGTGGCTGATGGAGAAGTGTCTGGAGCACAAGATGGAGCAATCCCAGAAAAGGGACTTCATTGTGATGAGACTGGCCAAGGTATCTCAGCAGAGCTCTTCCTGTAGCCTCCAGCACCACCTGGGAGGCTCCAAGGATGGGTCTTGTCCATGGGAGACATTCAGTGCCTGCTCCAGGTGTAAAGTCAGAGATATCACTCAGGATAGTGAGAACCAGACTGTTCCAGCAACAGTATGTCTCAGATGTGCAACATGACAGCAAGCATTTTCTGTGTTCCTATACCTCTATTCTAGTTTCAGACAAAGTAAAATCAAACTGTGTTAACCTTAAAGGGCCTATTCTTGTTCTACATCTTCCTTCCTGCTGTTTGCAGTCTTAAAACCCAGAGTCCTCCATCTCCATTTTCTTTAACTCTTTGGGTTGTCCTGAAATCACAGTTCTTTTACATGTTCTTTTGGGTTAGGAATGTGTCCTCAGGACTCCTTCCATCATTATGCACTCTGGCAGGATTCTGTGACAACCAATAATAGAGATGTGTAGAGGGCTTTTTGTGTATACTGCAGTCAGCACCCCTCTGGGGATATTAATTTTACACTCAGTTGCACAACCTTTTCAGTGTTCGTGTTCCACACTGAACACTGCAACTCTGAGGAAATCTGCAGAAGAGTTCATTAGTAGTTTAGACCAACAGGCAATGTAACACATGAAAGTATTCTACTTACTGGAAATACTGGTCTCTATTTCTTTGACCATTAAAGTTTAATTTACACTTTTGAAAGCAAATAGACTAATAGTTTAAAACCTTTTTTTAGAGTGGCGTCATTTAATCTGACAGTCCCACTCTGCTGTGTTATCTTTTGTGAGAAGAATGAAATTTCTTTGCTGAGTTGCAAGTGATTGTGTAGATAAAGGAATTTTTGATAAAACAGACCAAGAAAGTATAAAACTTTCAAGTGTTATATTATGACTTGAATTTTTTTCCTCATTTTTTCTGAAATGAAAGGGAGTTGCCATGAAATGAACAGGTATCACTTGGTCAAAAAAATGTGCAAGACTGAAGTCGAAAGATGCAAAAGAGAAAGAGATGTAGAGACAAAGGTTTTCATATTTTCAGTGGGCCTAACTAAAGAGTCAACTTCCTTTCAGTTCATAATTGTTATAGTTTGTAACTTGTCATTTCCCCAACCTTTATAAAAACTCAACAGTGATATGGAAAAAAAAATGGAAAAACACTAATATAAAATACAGTTATGTTAGCATTTGCCTACAGGATTTTCATCGAGAGCTCAGAAATATTCTTTCATGTAAAGCACCTTCAGAGATTCAATTTTTCTTTTCCTGATGGGAGAAATTTTCAGTGTATACCTCCCAAAACATATTCAAATATTTTGCAACAAGTATTTTTCTCTTTTTTTATCAGACAAGTTAAAATTTAGAAGTTGGCAAAAAGAAAATGTTTCTTCAGAGAAGTGTAAAGGGTTTTGTTTTCGGCATAATTACCATTTATTTTACATTAGCTAGATGTTTAACAAGTAATATGGTTATCATTTGAGCCTAAATAGCCCTATTTTCTCTTCCATCCCTGGGAGGAGTGCAGGTCTCAAGTTGGGGCTGTAACTCCAGGGGCAAAGGAGTGAACAGCAGAAGCAAGGACAGGTGGTCCTTCACGCTTGTCTCACATTCATGAATAACATCCCTAGCTGGCCGGAGTCGTCCCTCTCCGGGCTGGCAGAAGCCAGATCTGCTGAATTCTGTCTTCATGATGTCCTCATCCGCTCCCTTCAGCCCCTGCTTCCCCTGTCGTGCCCTTGCCCAGGTGGAGATGCTCTTGCAGCCTGTGTCTGTGGGTCCCACTCAGAGTGTGAGGTTATGGACTTTAGGGGGCCCTCATGCACCCCAAAATGTACCATGGATGCCAGCCCACTGCTCGCTGAAGCCCACCCTCCCCCGAAAGTCAGTTTGGGACACTTCCCTTAGTGACAGCCCCACTCCGGGGAGGTAGGGGGTTCCCAGAGGCAGCACAGAGCCTGTGGCCGTGTGGCTTTGGACACGTTCCTGGCCCGACGCAAGGACAGATGGCCCCATCGCTACGACAGCTCGGAACTCCGGGAACGTGCAGAATTGCGGGAGGAGCCAGTGGTAACTCCCTGTTTCCGTGGCCGTCGGAAGATACTATTAACTGGCTTTCTTGTTCCCAGCAATGCTGAGACACACTGCCGTGGTGGGTGTGATGCGGCCTGAAGGCAGGACTGTCAGCTCCAAAGTGGATGCACTAGGACCTCTGCTAGGATGCAAGAGAGCTGGAGGCTCTGCATGACCAGAGCTCAGAAGGGTTTGTGCTCACTGCTGTCTCTAAAGTGGGAAATATCTCAGTAGTTCCCCTGCATTTCATGTGCCAATTCCCAAAGTACATGAGCAGAAGAAGGGCGGTGCTATTGTTTATGAGGCGCTCTCAAGAAACTGCCTCTGGCCTTAGTGTCTTTTGGGAAGATGCAAGTCAGACCTGCTTAGTGTTCTAATGAGGGAATTTGTCTTTCTCCCTAGGCTGTAAATGGCCGGAAGAGTTCAACAGGTGTGTACACTTATGTGCTTTCCTTTTGTGTATGTAAATGCTCTGATATCCTGGAAATGCATGGGACAGAAGAGGGGGACAGTGGGAACAGGTGGCATCCCTGGCTGGTGCAATCCATGCCTGAAACCTGCAGTGGAGTGCATGTTGTTCTTCCCGAACTAGAGATGCTCACCTGCCTCTCCCATCAAGTGAATTTGCTTATTGAGGTCCTAATTTCCTTTCCTGGGGTCTTTCCCACGTCTAGGGAAGAATCTATGCATTTACCTAAATTCTCCTCCCCTAATCCATAACTGCTTATTTGAAGGCCTCTTGCAGCCCTGATGCTGAAGCAATGCTTTCAGGGTTGCCCAGGAGCTCTGAGACACTTCAGTGGAAGAGCTCACAGGCACACCAAATACTTCTTGTGGCCAGGGACTAACTGAATATGAATCATCTGGCTCACTTGGTTAGGTTATCTCATTGCTGGCTGAGTGAAGCTAAATCTTTTATTTTCCAAATCCTAGCTCAAGAAGTTCTCTCTAACCTGGCAAGGAAGGTGTTAGGTGATGAGGCTGGAGATCAAACCTTTCTTCTTTGGGGATAGCAAAAAAAGCAATTTTTATTGTTATTGGGAGTTTTTCAACCCATTGATGGTGAGCTTGGCAGTTGCAAGAGCAGCAGCCTGACACTCTTCCTCAAAGAGCCAAGCAAGAGAGAGCACAGGGATTTAGAAATTTTTAAGAACTAAAAGCAGCCAAAGTCATCCTAGCAGGGAATGCTGAGAAGGTTGACAGAGATGACAGCAATATCTTGTGAGAGTGAGATTGGTTTCTAATGCCCTTGCAGAGGAAATGCCTTGTCTGTAGTGCTGCACAGGGTTGCTAATGGGCTCTCTGTCAACAAGGAATGGAAGGTGACTGATGCAGAAGTGTCAAACTTTGCCCTCAAGGCAGCCCGGGAGTATCTGCACTCAACCATGACTCAGCTGCCTTTGGAGATGGGCTGATTCCCAACAACAAAGCTGTTCCCAGTCACAGTTTGGAGGCATGTTGCTCAAGGTTTTCAAGAGTAGATATTTCCAGATTACCTAAAGACAGCCATCCCAGTGGGAACTGCAGGGAAGAGGGAGAATGAGGAGGGCCAGTGTCTTTACAGACAGCTGCTCCTCTGGGCACTGACTTGCAGCTGACTCTCTAAACACAGAAGGAAGAAGATCACAACAAGAAAAACTTGCCTTTGGAGAGTACGAGCCTTCTTGGCCTGAAGACCAACTGATAAGGTGGTAGCTTGGGAGGTACTGTGTTTTTTGTGTATCTGTAGCTCCAGTTGCCAGCTCTGCTGCCCCTACAGCGGAGAGAATAGGGCTGCATCTTGCATGCAGGGTCCTGTTGCAGGTAGGTATGTAACCGCTTCTCCTTGTAGGAGGTGTGGATCTCAGAACAGTGGCAAACTGAAGGCAGACCCTGGGATCAAATCTCCTCCCTCAGCTGGGTACAGATTTTTGAGGAAGGCCTGGAGGACTGAAGATGACTGTCTGACATTGAAATATGAGGAGATTCTGGATTTGGAGCCACAGCTTACAGCAAAGTCCAGCCCTGCTGCAGATGGAAAGCACATCACTGACAGCCAACTCCCAGCCACAGCCGAGGCAGCAGCTAAAGCTGACCCACTGAAGGAGGAGGAGGAGGAGGACTGGCTGAGTGCCGCCTTGGCTGCAAGGAAGCTCAAGCCCAGACAGAAGTTCAGGAGAGAAAGGCTCAGCCCTTGGAGGCCCCAGGCAAAGGGCTGGATCCCCATTCTCCTGTCAGGTAAAGGCACGGTCAATGACTCTAGGTTTTCTGATGCCTTTTTCCTGGTGTTAGGAAAATGAAACTAGACACAGTAAAAGGGGTTGGGGTCTTTACCTCAGTATTTTAATCAGGATCCTGTTTGATGCAGCCACTTCACCCAGGTGACCGTGTGGCAAAATGCACACCCCCCATCAATCACATATACAAGTTTTAGACTTTAGACATTAGCATATCTAACAAGGGAGCCCAATAATGGGGCTGGGGTAGGCTAACCCCTAGTTTACAGAATCTGTCCTGTTCGGAGACCTTGGGTTCCTGAGATAGTAGAAATGTTTGGTCTCCCTGTGTCCTGGTTTAGGGCAAACATTTAGGAGGAAACCTCTGGGGGGTCTCCTCTAGGAAGAGCCGATTCCAGTCGCCCCTACCCCTACCGGTCCGGGAAGAATTTCCTTAGAGAAAAGTGGAAAAAACTATTTATTTAACAAATAGAATATTCACAAGTATAGGAAAAATTTGGATAATGTGAAAACAATGAAACCTCTCCTTCCTCTGAAGAGATGGTAGATTCAGAGTCCGTCTGAGTCCAGTTCAGTTCTCCAGTTGGGGGGGGCCAATTGCCGGGCCCGGCTGTAGGAGTCGGCGAGGGGGGGCCCCCCGGGGGTTCCCTGGTGTCCTGGGCCCACGTGATGCCAGCCAGTCCCAGGAAGAGGAAAAAAGGAAAAAATACCCAGCAAAAGAAACAAAGTCTCTCCCTGCAAAAAGCTGGGAAAAATCCGAGGAAAAACCCTCCGCTGTGAGCTCTTCCAGCACCCACACCAGAGAGAGAGTAAAAAAAAAAACAAAACCAAAGAGCTAACGCTGTCCGCTGGAATGTAGCCTTGCTTCGTAGGAGTAAAGGTATCCTGCACACAAACGGCAAGTGTTTTTTTTTTCCTCCACCTTCACTCTTTCTGGGACAACTTAAAGCTGCAGAACTTAAGGTCCAGCATAAGCAAGAGGACGATTGGGGATACAAACAGGTCATATAGCCAACCCAGGACACCCTGGCTCTGCAGTTTTGGGGTGTTTAGTCTCAGGACCTGAGAACACTTACAAAACACTAAGCACTAAACTAAGTAAAAGGTTGCAAGTGTGCATACTGCTAATACTTGTGGATACAGAGAACTGTGTAAAAGGTATATAAAGAAAAGACAAAAATCATTCCGGCATTATTTCCATCTGCTCCACATGTAGCTACCACAGCAGGACTTCTTAGTAATCTTTGGTTCAGATATAGGAAATTAATTCTAAGCTCTGTCCTCTTTCAGACTGGGGTTATAATGTGGGGCTTTCTGCCACTGCCCCTCACAGTTCAGAGCTCTCCTATTATTTGCGCATGAGGCTCTGGATCCCATCGATCTGTCCTGGATCACCAGACTCTCTCAGACTTCCCCATCCTGCTTGTTCCTGTCTCCATTCCCCTTCATTCCTGTCAGTTGCAGAAAAGGCACCTTCTGTGGTTGAATGCACATGGATACAGGTTCAGGCTTGTGCCATCCCAATGGGACTGGGCAGTGAATTGCGGCCAAAGTGCTGTGTTTCATGGGCACAGGTGTGTTAGCTGAAGCTGCTGCTGCCCAGGGGCAGGAGATGGATACAGTAACAAGGAACATCACTGATGGAGGTTTTGAAGTGTCTGTCCTCTCTCTGAAGTAAAACAGCTGAATCCTGCCACAGCCAAGTGGGTCAGGCTGTCAGTTGTCAGGCAGGAGTGGGTTTTGGGGACAAGGGTCTCATCTTTCATTCCCTTTTTGACTTTCTCCCGTGGGATGTTTTCACTTGAAGCCAGACAGCTGCCTGCACAGGAGCACCACAGCAGGCAGCTGTCTCACAAGATAAGGCAACAAGATAAGGCACAAGATAAGGCAACAGATGGCCCAAGGTAAGGCCTCCTTCACCTTGTAGGCAGCATCCTCCATGAGAGAGGTGTCCTTAAGAAAACAGTTTCAGGTGTGAGGAAATGGGGAATAGGGAGAATAGGTAGTTTCCAGTGGTTCCTTTGCAATAGAACATTTGAAACTCAGAGAGAAGGCGGCTCTGAAGAATCACCAGGCTCTTGACTATTTGATCCCAGAGGACAGCCAAGCTTTAAACTGAAAGAAATTCAAACTAGGTGAATGTCTCTACACCTCACCCTGAACTGTGACGCTGCTGATCATCACTGATGTCTCTGTGCCCATGCAGGCAGCCAGACCCTCAGCTTAGCACTGTGAAAGAATCCTCATTGAAACCATCGGTATCTGCACAGGCAGATCCCTTCCAAGATGCAAGACCCCTGGGTGTGTATGGTGTGATTGCACAGTTTAGGAAACCAGAGGCAGAGAGGGTGCCCCTGCACTGCAAAAAAACCCAACAAAAGGCAGGGGCCACAGCAACACCCTTGGCCATGGGAATGCCATCCAGGCTGTGATCAGCCATCCTAGGAGCCGGCTGCCTAGCTGCAGGATCACACCAATCCCGTTTTGTGGAGTGGTAGAGATACGGTGTTGGGGGGCGCTAAACTCAGGATAGAGGCAGGTTACCCTTTGGAGAAACTGAGTCAGGAAAACGCCCACAGCCATCATCACAATCACTTCCTGCTGGGTTTCCAGATGATCCTGTTAAACCCGACAGAGCTTTCCAGCCGGCTGCAGGCAGCACTTTGAGAGCACGGTGCATCTGCTCACAGACCAACAAGAAGTGAGTGTCTTTCAGACACGGCATCTCACTCTTGGGGATCTCTCTCTGCTCCCCAAGTTCTTCTGATCTGCCTCTCTTTGTCTTCTCCACCCCACTCCCTGCCCCAACAGCCATTGTCTGAGAAGGCAAGTAACCTGCAATGCCTTTGAGAACTGGTTTCCCAAAGCCTGAAGTTTTCCAGTGATAGCTGAGTGCCCCTGAGCTCTGTAAACCTTCTGTGATTATCTCCCTTGTAACAACAGGTGCTTGCTAAATATAGCAACCCCACCACTGCTATCTTTAATCTCAGGGCTATTTACATTTTTCTGTGTTGTACAATTGTGGCTTCTGTGCTGCTCCTATCTAGTCCCATCCACGTCCCCATGCCTGGCCTAGCTGTTCCCAAGATATCCTTTCTGAGTTCATTTGTGGTGCTGCTAACCCCTGGGCTTATGTAACAGATCCATCCGAGAGGATGACTTATTCAGCAGACTCCTTGAGGAGGTCTTTGAATTTGTAGCGGTGAGGCCAAATTTCAGGAGAGAGCCTGAGTGTCACAGGGGCTAGGGCTGAGGTAGACTAAGGTTTCTCCTGGCTCATCTCATTCAACTCAGCACTGCAGACCAGGGATGAGCTGTAAAGAGATTTCTAGGCAACTGAAGGGGAATTAGAGCTTTAATGGTAGTGGCAGCTGTCGCTTGGTCTTGGCAGCCTCCATTTCTCATCCAGATGGCCTTACCTGGCTATGATACCAGGATACACTGTCTCCCAGAGCAGTAACAACCTTCCCCTGGTGAAGACAGCTCAGTGTGCTTATGCCTGGGATAGGGGTTGCTCCTGCAAAGAAGTGACCCATACCAGCAGTGGGGTTGAGTGGGAGAAGGGTAGAGAATGGACTGCAGTAGGCTGGGTGTTTCAGGGTGAGGAAGAAATGTGCTCTCTGACAGCATCCCTTCATCCTCACAGTTTGCCACAGCTGAGGCACTATTTCAGGATTCAAAAGTTTGGCAGTGCTGCTCTACATCCAGACTCTTGTGTCACAGCTGGAAAGACAAGTGAGCCCAACGCCTGCCGGCAGGGGAAAAATGGGTGACCCATGAGGGGGAGACGGGACCCCTTCTGCTCCAAATAGCATTGGGGTGACTGCGCAGATAGAAGAAACCTTGCTGTCCAGAGATGCCTATGCCCCAAGTGCTGCTGTAGGAACTCTGTCCTGGGGTGGCACAAGGACCTCTCTGTGTGTTTCTGGCAGGCCCGGACACTGGAAGTGCAGCAGACACAGCAGGAGCAATTACTGTATTTTCTCTATCAGTGACACCAGGAGGACCTGGATCTCACCACACATGGCCACAGGTAGCAGTCTGTGTTCCCTTCCTCTGTCAGGTCTTTGCCTACAGCCCTGTCCATCTCCTCTGGGGTGAGAATGCTGAGGCATCTCCCCAGTTCATCCCTGAATGTGGGCCTGGTGGTTGCAGAGAGCAGCCCCATGGGTAAGCCTAGGTGGGGGCTTACCTCACCAACACTGCCGTGGACAACAAAGAGGAGGGGCTAATAGAAAGGATTAGCACAAAACTTTTGATAGGAGAGATTGGTACAAAATGAAGAATACCTTGAGAGCAGAGGAGTAGATGGAGCTGATGAGAAAAGTAAGGCAAACTTCCATACGTGTATTTATGCTAAGTATACACTAACAGATGATTTCTCTATCTAGAATATTTAGCGATCTATCTTTCTAGATCTCTTAAACCAACTTTTCTACATTTCTCTAAGGCATTTCTGCTCAAGAATATTTCTGGTATGACTGGTCTTATTTCATATGTTTAAAGTGATGTGTGAGCTAAATTATATTATTGGTGGTTGGTATTA
The DNA here is from genome assembly GCA_025920805.1 of Petroica traversi. Taxonomy (NCBI): domain Eukaryota; kingdom Metazoa; phylum Chordata; class Aves; order Passeriformes; family Petroicidae; genus Petroica; species Petroica traversi. Next base: position 1,006,559 of record JAHLSL010013306.1, on the reverse strand, counting down.
ATTACTAAAAGTAGTTATGCTGTACAAATATATTCTGAGCTACTGACTTCTCCTGGAAGTCTACTTACTTGCTACTATGGAAAGTAGTAGTAATATCAATGGATCTGCTTTTACATGTTTCATCTTTGATGCTAATGTATTTGTGAAAAAGATAACATGACTAATTTATTACAGTTTATTTTCATTACTTTCTTAAAAATGAAAATCAGGAAAGAAAAAATATAGCAAAAAGCCCCACATGGAAATATCACTATCTTCCCTTTTGTTTTTCAAAATTTTATACTTTTTTTTTTTATTTCAGAATAGAAGTATTTTATGTATATATAAATATATACACATATACAATGTTTGGAAGGACCTATATAGGAAAGAAATAGTGGGGCAAGGAAGGGAGCTTTGTGCGTGAGAGTTTAAAAATGCAGTGAAAATGTTGAATTAATATAAATTTATGATGGTTCTTTTTTCTGTTTTTGATGTATTGCAATCCATTGAAGAAAGAAGGAAAATTCAAAATCTAAGTGGAAGTTCTAACATGTCGTATAATATATTAGCAGCTTTAATCATGACTTTTTATACTTTCCATTTCAATCTGCGATTGCTAGGAGTATCCAATAACTGTGTATTATATGTATGCTTCTGTCAGAATTTATTCAGAAATTACTTGAACAAACACAGATTATCAGCACTTTGCAAGAGAACTATATTTGAAGACTATAAATAAAAGATGTGTTCAAATAATTAGCAGGAGAAGGCATAAGTTTGTGACTGGATAACAAACAGTGGCCCAGAAAAATCCACTCATTTGAAATTGCCAGTGTCAGGAAAGGTATGTTTGAAAAATCTTGTCAGTGTTTCCCCCTGACCCTGGGAGAAACTAGAAACAAAGTTATTAAAATTAGTACTTTGAGCTATTTTAGTGAAATATAAAATAAAAGAAAGTAATTTCTTTACAGCAATTTGAAGCGGAACTGTCAATAAAATTACCTCTGGGAACAGAGATGACACAGAACCAAACAAATTAATGAGATTCCAAATTTCTTGGCAAACTGGTAACCTGTACACTATTGCAGTTTGTGAAAAAATTTTGAGGAACTGTAATTTACAAAAGTTACTGTATTATCAAGTTAGGCTGTAAACATTTAAACTTGGGTGAAATCACTGTTTTCTTAACTAATCCATGAAAAAGAAGAAAAGCTCTTGAACCAAGGGGAAAAAAAGAAAAGAAGCCCTCTGTAACACGGTTGAAGCTTGGATATCTACAAGAACATTAAATTAATTATAAAGAGCCTAATTTTGAAAGGTCATATGAAAGACTGAACTTCCTTGCATCTTTCTGGCACAACGACAATTAACAATATATTAAATTGAATATTTGAAACTTGCAAATCAACATCTTTAAACCAGGAAGTCTTCACTCAAAGAAATTAAAAAAAAAAAAAAAAAAACAACAAGAAAGATGTTACCCAGATACACTGCTGCATTGATATTTTCAAGCACGACAGTTTATGTAAAAAAAAATAAAGTTTAAAAAAGGCAACTGGGTTAAATATCTCTGTCACATTTCCTTGTCAAAATGGTTGATTGACGAACTTCAATGTGCTCCTTGTCTTTAAGGTATCAGGAATTATATTTTGAGATGTGGAAATACACACAATTATGTCTAAATTGAAATCCATTTGTAGTTAAGACACAAGACAAAATCTCAGAAGTGTGCGAGATATCTTCCCTGACTTTTTTCAAATTAAATTAAGAGTGTTGATGTTTCAATTATCATCACGGAAACTATGCATTAATTCTTTTAGCTGAAACAAATAGAAAATTTCTCACATTTCATAGATGCTTTTCATAACTACTTTTCATGTCTTCTTACAAGTTTAAGCAGATGCCTCATCAGAGATGTGCTGAGGTTTAGTTCACAATCATAAATGTTAGACACATTTTTAAAATAGAAGGTCAGAATCTGAATGAAAGGACAGAATTGGTTTTTTCACTCTCTTAGCAGCAGCAGCAGCTCCAAAAAGCCATTAACACATAGTTATAACATTTGCATTCTTCAAAAGGGTCAGAATCACATATTTAGAGCAACTGGGATAATACCTGTTCCTTCTTGCTTGAAGTGATTGTATGATTTAAAATTACATTTTTGACCAGTAAGAAAATGAGATTTCCAAAAATTTGTTATTTGCCTTTCTACTGGAGTCACAATTCTGCAAAATTACATTAAAAATGAATATTTTATGTTATCCTTTCAGGAACATTAGCATGTTTACAAATCAAAATTCACCTTCTCAAATTCTACAAGCTTATATCCTAAAAGGAGTCATTTTCATGTGTTTCATTCTTACCAATTTCTTTGTAGGAGCAGTCCCCAGACTGAGCTTATAGGTACTGAATTTTGCAAAAGGGAAGTACAGAGTTTAGGGCCACTTTGGTGCATCTGGTGGATCCACCCTTCTTTGGTGGGCTATTTGCCATGCTTAGGCCAACTGCTACTGTCAAGCATGGTTGAGACATTAAACGAGCTTGAATTTCTAAAAAAATGTGAGGAAAGAAGATAGTTCCATTAACTCATTCTGGTAGTTCATCAGCGTTTTCCCCAAAAAATAAGTTCCTTGTTTCCATGTCTTTCTTCAGACCTTAAACCTGGCAGTGGTGGGTTCCACTGCTATTTCACTATTTCATCCACCACTTTTGAGACTGCACTGGCAAGGAAGCAAGTATTAGCTCCATTTGAGCTAACACTCCCTAGCTGGATAAGTGAGTTTTACATAACCTACATCTCACATGCAGAGGAGAGCCTGTGTCTGTTATCTGGTGCACCCATGACAGACAACACTTCTAACAGAGGTGAGTATAGCTGGCAGGAATCAACTTTACACAGGATATGGATTTCTAAATAAATTGACATGTCAGACACTTCAGTACTTTTTCATCAATGAAACTGTTTGCTACTTGGCAATAATAAAAAGGCACCTAAATTGGCTTCAGGAAAAAATATTAACTGAAAATTGAAATTTTCCAGCTGAGAATAAGAAACTTAATATTTAAAAAGGTGTTGTTCTTTAACCAAACAACTCCAGATAGCTAGGCATTTGATAAGCAATTAATTATATTACTTTATTATAATGGGTAAGTGATATGATTTATAATGTTTAGATTTGGGATTTTATTTCACAGGTGGATATAACAATGCCAAAAAAGGAAAGAAAAGTTCAAGGACTATGAAAAGAGCCCATATTTTCATATCTGTGTATATCTGCAGTTCTAAAATTGGATTACTTGGAAAGGAAGAAGTGTTACAACTACTAAAGCATAAAAAGATTCAAGATATTCCTTTGCCCATACCTTTTGGCAAGATAATATCTCTCAAACAGAAGTATCCTTTTTCAGTGAGGAAGCAAATTTCTTGTTTCTTACTAAGTAATAAAAATAAACACAAGCATTGCAGTGGAACTGCAATCACCAGGGGACTCCAGAATATCTTTCAAGAGTTGTTCTATATTTATAAGAATTGAAACACAAATTCTCCACAGAATCTATACAGTGAATTGGAATAAGGCAATTCATATTTAAAGTAAGTGGGGGAAATGCTCCAATTTATGTTTATTTTGGGGTTTGGTTGTTTGGTTTGGTTTTTCATTTTTATTTCTCATTTATTGATCTCCTCTATTGTGTTATTTGTTTAGAACAAAATTCCCTTCCAAAATTATAGCCAATGTTAAACTGACAAGTCTGCTTACAGAGAGAGAGGAAAATATGTTACTGCTGATTTCTCAAGTTTAGTGGACTGATACTTCTCCGTTTTGGATGACTGGTAAAGTTTATGATGTGTCATTACTTCCTTTCATACTTTCTGACCCTCTATCAAAATGGTACTCTTTCCCTAAATCCTGACATTACATATCCTTAATAGGTGAGGTATATTTCTGTGGCATTGTAGAAGGATAAATGAGAAAATTGTGATTTATTTTCTGGCCTTATGAAGGGAGTATTCTAAGTTATGACAAGTCTACCAGTTGCAGAAGAATTCGTGCAGGTGCAAGAAAAATGAGTTCTGTGGTCACAAGCATTATATATACATGTATATACGTATTTATTTAGGAAACATATATCAGTATTCTTTGTAGTAATTAAGAATCATTTACCTATACTTTGGGGGTCCTTTTCCTTTGGTTTAATATTACTTATTATAGGTGTCAGTCCTGCTGAAGACAGTGTGCAATATGTTTTAGCATAACGTGATACTGAAGATAGAATGAAAATGGAAGTAGATTCAGACTCATACAGGATGAATGAGACAGTAGGAGAGACAGATATAACTTTTTAGCTTCTCTCTGCTCTGACTACTCTGCTGATAACCTAATTCCCTGATCTATAAAGCCATAACAATTTATCTAGCGGTAATAGTGTATTTTTATAATTTGCACATGCGAGGTTACATGTTAATCACTACAACTCAATACTTAGTGCTATGAACCATAGCAATATGTTTAATTTTCAGACTCCAAAGTATATTTTTTCAATTGGCATGTGTATCTTCTTATAACAGAAAGAAGTAAATATTTGCATGTGTGACAAACCTGTAGGTATAATGCTACTGAGATTTCATATATGTTAATAAAGAAGTACTGGTGGCTGCATTTACAGGGCTACTCAGGCATGAACAAAGTTCTCGTTTCTGGGATTTGCCAAGCCCAGCAGCCCAACAGAGGTGAGGCAGTTGAAGCTTTAGGTGGCTAAGTCCAGCTATGAGCATTACTGAGCCTGTGTACCTAGTAGGCATATGTGGCAATCACACACATAAAGAAACTATTCCACTCATGCAAGTACATAAGATATCCACAGCATCATGCTATTTTCCTCTCTGTCTGATGAGGGTGAAAACCTAAATGTACTACAAATATTAATTAGTATACATATGTTCAGTACAGCTCTCTTCAGCAGCAGACTAAAATAGGCATGGGAAACACCGACACGTGGAGGTGCACTTATGCACAATATGGATCCTGCTAGTAACTGGGTTTGTCACTCAGTCTCACCAGTAGTCCTTGTATCTGATCTTCCAGTGGCTCCATGAACTAAGATATAATGCAAGAGGAGTCTGCCAGCTGACCCAGCTCAATGGCCAGTAGCCATTAGTCACAAGACCCTGTGATTGCTGCAGCTGCTGGTTTGGATTGCTGATACCTCCAACAGCCAAGTCTCAGCCCCACTGGTATCTTCAGCACCCAGCCCGAGCTTAGGCCCTCCTTGGCACTGGCTTCTCAGCATCTCATCCAAATTTCCATTTCATGTTCACAAGCAAAATCCCACCATCATGCATATCCATACAAAGCACTTAACCCTCTAGCTGCCGCCACCACAGACAGTCTGTGATACTGCTCTGTGCAGTCTCTGTTTGCTGGCACTCACACCTTCCCTGCCTCACGCTCCGGAATCTCCGTGAACACGCATATAAACCTCTCACTGCAGAATCTTCTCCATGAAATTCCACCAATGAAAATCTGAGCTGTGATAAACAATACATAAAAATGATGCAGTGTTCCATATTTTCATTATGGAATTGAATAAAACACAAAAAAAGTCAAGTGAATTACCCTATGGCCTGTGAATAATACACTTTCAAATTCAAATAAAATTTTAACTGTTCCTAAATGGATTTGGTGACATTTATGAAATGGTAGAAAATATTGGGAAAATCCTGTTATGGTGTTCCAGAAATGCTAAATTGTACATTGCTTACTGTCACCAAAAGTACTGAAAACTTGGTCTGCTTTTTTTAAACAGCAACTGAAAAATAAAATTTCTGTAATATGTATTAATTACATTTCAATTCAAACTATTACCAAGACCTTTTCTTTCAGTGTCAAATGTTACCTGATATTCTTTGTCTACCTCTTTACAGCACTTGCAAGTAATGTTATTTTCGGATTATTATATATAAAACTCTCCATCTCAGCTCTTGGTTCTTTCTGGTATACAAGAGTATTTAAATAATTTTTTTTCAAATGTGTTTGCTTAATCACAGGTATTGCATACACCATAATTTTTCTCTCAAAATTTTGACTTTTAAAATTTGTATGGCTGTGCAATTTTCCATTTAATTATTCTTAAATCCAAAGCATAGTTTCCTAGCCATAGTAGCAGGAGCATGCCTCACTGGATTTTAAGACACCTTTGAATTGTTTTGTTTTTCTGTCCTGTGTTTGTGCCACTCTGAGGTGTGGAAAATACCCCATAACTCAAAAGTTATAGGCTAGGTATATTAATACAGCACAGGACACAAGGGAGATTGCTCCTCCAAAAACCTGTGCACTGTCAGTGGCTCTCAGCTTGGTATTTATTAGGTTATAGGTTATATATGCATTAAATTTCACAATATGCCTATATATATTCATCACCTATCACTACTTCATATTATAATGAGTTCAAAAGTCATTTGCATATGCTTGCACCCACTCAGTTCCTCCTTGTGCTTGTAGGCTGGGGTCTCTGGGATGAAGTAATGAGTCTTCCTCAAGGTTGACATTTTCACCCTGCCTCCTTGTGCACACTCTCTAAGATCCTGGCCCGTCTCCCAGCCTCACACCTGGCAGAAACCAGTTTCAGGATCCCAAAGCAGGATGGTCATGGTCTTCTTCCTCTCCTCAGTGGCCTGCATCCTCCCTTACATCTTTCTCCTCTGCTTGGCAACTGCGAGCAAACAGCACATATTGTCTAGTAAGCAGCTGCAAAATTTGGCAATACCCACGATCACTGACTAACCCTTAAAATCCCAAAACAGCTGTATCAACTCCGCCTAGCTTATGTCCAGGTATTACTGGCCTTAGTGGAAGCAGAGAGGTGTGAACTCCTATGAGTTGGACATAAATTTCCTTCTACATATATGGTGTCAAATTTGAAATGCATAAACTGTAATTTAATATATACTATTTCTAATTTTATTCCATTAAAATACTAGTATTTTAATAATTCCATTTTTAGGGAAGAAAGAGCCAAGGAAACCCAAAAATTTAGATGCTAGAATTTGTCCCACCAAAGATTTTCCATGGTTAGAAGGTAACATAAACCTGTAATGAAACATATTGATAATTCTCAGAGCTACTCAAAAGCTGAAAAGCTATTGTAATGAAGGAATATGTCAGAAAAAGAATTTAAACCTGTATTTGCAAAGCAAAAGCTTTTTTTTCTTTATTAAAGAAATGTTTGGATTATTTTCTAGAGTAAAATTTTTCTTTTAAGCATTGCAGACCTAATATTAATATTAATATTTTTGAACAACTTTAGTAATATTTCCAAACTATTTATATTTATATGCATTTTGAAACAAATTGAAATGTAAACACATTTATATTACATTAATTCAGCAGCTAAAATAGACTAATGTAAATTCTGTCTCTATTTTGATATTACATTACAAATAGCTCTTAAATTGCAGAGGAACAAATCTAGTCTATTTTAGATCGGGATTTTATAGACTTCAGAAAACACTTCTTTCTTTTCCTTCCACATCATGTCTTAGTCTTTGGAAAACTAGGTACCATCATGGAAGATATATGCCTTCGTCCCTGATTCTCAAAGGTGTCTCAAATATCCACCCCTGTACTGTACCTCCCAAAAAGCAACTTTAAGAACATACAACAATGAGGTTGTTGAAGTCAAGGAAATAATGAAAACATTCTGAGGGCATCACTATAAGATTATAGAATAATAGAAACCTAGATTCATGTAGCTGGAAAAGGTCCTTGAGATCATTGAACCTGAGTGTAACCCAGCACTGCAAATCCACCACAAATCATGTCCCTAAGTGCCACTCCTACATGCCCCTTAAATATGTTCAGAGAAGATGACTTAACCACTTCCTTTGGCAGCCTGTGCCTGACCAGCCTTCCAATGAAGAAAGATAGCCTCAGGCCATCACATCACCCACAAGTTCTTCTCTATTCAAAATTATCAAGTCCAGTTAGGTGTCTTCCCTAGTTATCTCCCTCACCAGCTATGTCAGGAAGTTACCTGTCACTCACTCTGGGAGCCTCCTGTACTGTTTCCTCACCAGCAGACATCTGGTAAATGGAAGTTCCCATAAGAACAAAGACTTGTGGTTGTAAGACTTCTTCCAGCTGCTTATAAAATGTTTCATCTGTCTCTTCATCCTGGGTCTGAAACAGACTCCCACCATTACCTGTGACTTGCTGACCTTTACCTTGACTCTTATCCATAAACACTCAATATGGTCATTACCATTAAGGTCTTGAGTGTGAATAATCTCTCTAACATACAGGGTTACTCCCACCACCCTATTCTTCTGCAATCCTTTCTGAAGAGTTTATGGTCATCCATTGCAACACTCCAGTTGTGTGTTATTCCCCCATGTTTTCCTGATCGTAATTACATCATTGTTTTCCAGCTGCAGAATGTCTTCCAGCTCCTGTTTGTTGTCCATACTGTTTGTATTGTTGTGAATGCACTTCAGCTGGGTTATTGATCCTGAGGCTTTTTTGAGGGGGGAGCGCTAATTCCCATGTGGCCATTCTCAGATGCTTCTGTGGTTTCTAATATACCAACAACATTTGATGCCATGTGTGTCTCCATCCCTTCCATCATTCAGACTTCAAGGCTGCTGTGTGCATTAGTCAGGGGACATTTCAAATGTGTGCTCAGCACATTGTGGAGCAGACCAAAGGGCCCTAATAGCAGACCTCAAACGTTGTGCCACTCCTAGGTTTATCTCTAATGAGACTGATTTTATCCCTTTCCCCTTCAAATCTAGGTAAAGCTCTCTCCAGGAGCCCTGATATCTCCTTTATGATGATCCTTTGTCGCTTTGAGACAGGTGTACCCTATCTGTCATCAGCAAGTCTGACCCACCAGGATCAAAAATCTGCAAATTTTGTCTGTGACACCAGTCATGGAACCATCTACTGATCTGCTTGATCTCTATGTTTCTTCCAACATCATTCCATGTAACTGACAGTTGAGAATACTAGTGTGTTCCTGTCCCTTTAAATAGCTGTTCCAAGGCCCTGAAGCCTCTCTTGATTATCCCATTACTTTGTAATGCAACTTCATCTCTGCCTACATGAGAAATCAATAATGAATAATAATCAAGAAATCAATAAACTATAGTAATGAAAGGTCCTATAAGACTAGGAAGATTTTTTGTCATGCCTTTCAACTAGGCCAGAGGGAAGCACCAGACTTTCCTAAAAAGTGGGTCTAGTTGTTATGTTTGGATATTTCAAAGGATCTTTTTGTAGTTTCCAGGCTTCCTACATAAATGAAATAAGATATCTTCACTCCTTGTAATGTCTTTTGCTACTTCAATATCCCTTTACTTCTCATATTCATTGCTTTAACTTTCCTCTGTGCTTTGGAATAATTTCCTTTTGATTGATTTACTCCATCTGCTTGTTTCTTCTATCACATTATCTCCTGATAAAAAATGAACCTGTAGTCTGCTTCTTTTCAACTGAAAATGACTGCTTCAATTGATAATGTGCTCAATACAATCTGAAACAAATAGAGCAGATAAGTAAAAATATAGAGCTCTACTTTAAGTACATTGTAGATATTTTAAGAGCTTTCAAACACTTGATTGCTGTGTTATCACTCTGTTGTTGTTTGGTCACTCTGAATTGTAACCAATAGAGAAAAAAATATGAAGAAAGAGCATCTACTTTGATGAAAGCTATTTCTATTCATTAAGACAGTCTATAGTAGTTTCTTGTTCAGTGCAAGGATAATCCTCTCAGTGCTGTTAAAAATTGTATACTCTTCTCCACTTATTTCTATGACCTTAATTGATCAATTTAAGAAAGTAATGGTCTTTTGTGATAACAGCAAAATAAAAGCCAGTAATTGTCTGAAAAGCATAGGACCAGCTATATAAAACCACTTTCAACTAATGGAAACCCACATAGACAGTATGAGTTTCAGACAATAACAAAAAAGGTCACATCACTTTTCAAATTTCTTTTAAGGACGAAGGAAGACAGAATGTCTTTATGTCAATTACGGACACTACAACTTAGAAAAGATGGAGAAAAGAAATTACAGCAGCAAAAATCATAGAACTGCAGAATCATTTAGGTTGGAAAAGACATCAGAGGCCATCTTGAATCGATCACCACAGGTATTTAGTGGCATGCATTATACCCTTTCTTGTTTGGCCTTCTCTCTGCACTCTCTTTTAATGGCCACTTAATTTCATCTCTGCAGACGTAAAACTGCAAACATTGCATTAATCTGAGAGTGTTCATTAAAGAAACAGAGCTCTCATGATTCTTTTTCTCATAAAACCAAAACTTAGTCTAAATTTGTACATTTTTTTTAATAAAATGTTCACTAATGTACAACAAATGTAGTCCAAAATAAGGTAGTTCCAGAGAGCAACTGCGTATTATGTAGATAGTGGCACTCATTTCTGTCAAAGTATTAGGAAAGTGATACGATGACTCAAACTGTTCACACACTTAGGTTTCTTCCCAGCTTCCTACTTGAGCTGTGATACTATGGGCATAGGGAGTGAAAAGTGGGTAAGGATTCTGTTCATATTAAACTGCTACAGCTAAATACAAATGCAGGTGTTAAAAAGCATATCAATAAAAGCATCTAAAGTAATTTATATATCATGGGGACAAATCATCATTTTTATTTTTTTGGGAAATCAAAGTGTGGAAGAAGATGCAGAAGGTGAAGGGAACATAACATCAGTAACACATTTTCTTCAGGACTGCGAGTAATGCTATCTGTCTTCACATGTGTCTAGTTTTGGCAGCTATAACAGGGCGAGTAAAAGAAATAGGCTGAAAAATGCATTTTGAGACCTGCCTATACTAATCAGCTGATGTTCAAATAAAAATTTATGCTTCTCTAAAATGCTTTGAATCACTTCTATCTCAGAGATTTAAAATAGTTTATGAAAATAATTCTTAAATTCCATCAAGCACAATGTGGGTTAAATTAATCCAGGGTATAATTTTGCCAATGCAATCATCTCTATAAAAGAAGAAAAAAGCTGATTTTAAGTACTCTAAATATTAATTGCCTTAGAATTCAGATTGTATTTGGTAAGAGCAAGACCAAATCTATTTTGTATTAATCTAATTTTTCATTTATTGTATTTATTAACCATACTATAGTATTTTTAGAGAAAATACTAATCTCATAAAACTTTTTTTTTCTCAGTATATCGGCTGTCAAAGCCATATATACAGACTGACTGTTACGATAAAACACAGAAGAAACACTTTTCCATGTTGTTTCGAAGACACAGATAGCACTTTTTTTTTCAACATTTGGATTATGTGTCCTCATTTGGTCTTCAATATGGCCAGCTTTTAAAACATTAAACATTCCTTCTCATGATGTAACTTGTATTCATTGATAAACACAAATTAAGTGTTGTAAAATGTACTCTGTAAAGAATGAGCTGTTTGAAATTAATTCATCCTAATATCAATATTTAATTTTCATGTGGCTTATGGAATATTAGATTTTGCATACACATATATGTACAGTGGCCAGTATTTCTTTGGCGATTTTTTTATTTTTCTCTCTTTCGTTTAATTTCTAAATAAAAAATATAAGTGAGGTGAAGGAAGGGGTTTATTTTGGAACTCGGTATTTTACTCTCATTGACTCCATTCACATATATCTAATAATAGAAAAGTCATGCATAGGCACATCCTAGGTCAAAACTATTCAAAAGCGTCCAAATTAATCTGGTCACTTATGCATTACTGTACAAAAATACAGGTCTGAAAATAAGCTAAATTAAGTTGATATACCTAGAATTTTTATGTGAAAAAATTGTACCAGGTTGTGATACTCTAAAGTTGCTATTCCAAATCAATTGGTCTTCACATTAGCATTATGCAAGAAAAGGTCTCACTGCTTAAGAGAAATATTGTTCTAGATGCGTATGTGAATTGGCTTCATGTGCTTTCATGTCCAGATCAGTAGATCGGCAGATCTACTAAAACATTTCAATGTCTTCTGACACTCATAGAGAAGTAGAAGACTGCTTGATATTTCATGTATTTTTAGTAGATATCACAGCTGCTTCTTATCAGTCTCTAACGGTATAGATCTAATCATAAACATATTTTGATAATTTAATCAAAATGTGGATTTTTGAGTATGTATCTGCCCTACTGAAGAAACAAGGGACCACACTGTTCCCTTAAGAGCTTTCTTCACAGTTTTATCAGACAAATCATGGATGGAGATCTCTTTTTTCCCTCTAACTTGCATGTGAAGAACGCAACAGAGCTGAACTGGGAAATAGATACATTGGTAATAAATAGATATTTTTACCATTAATGATGTTACAAAAAACCCCATATATATGCTGCTTTGCGCAATAAGGAGGAAAAACACAAACCTGGAAAACCATTATATTGTCCTGGTTTAGGGCAAATATTTAGGAGGAAACCTCTGGGGGGTCTCCTCTAGGAAGAGCCGATTCCAATCGCCCCTCCCCCTACCAGTCCGGGAAGAATTTCCTTAGAGAAAAGTGGAAAAAACTATTTATTTAACAAATAGAATATTTACAAGTATAGGGAAAAATTGGATAATATGAAAACAATGAAACCTCTCCTTCCTCTGAAGAGATGGTAGATTCAGAGTCCATCTGAGTCCGGTTCAGTTCTCCAGTGGGGGGGCCGATTGCCAGGCCCGGCTGTAGAAGTCGGCGAGGAT
>JAHLSL010013306.1:983598-993757 GCA_025920805.1 Petroica traversi | reverse complement strand
CCCTGGTGTCCTGGGCCCACGCGATGCCAGCCAGTCCCAGGAAGAGGGAAAAAAAGAAAAAATACCCAGCAAAAGAAACAAAGTCTCTCCCTGCAAAAAGCCGGGAAAAATCCGAGGGAAAACCCTCCGCTGTGAGCTCGGGCAGCACCCCCACAACAGAGAGAGTAAAAAAAAAAGAAAAAGAGATAACGCTGTCTGCTGGAATGCAGCCTCTCCGCTCTCTTGGCCTTGGTTCGTAGTATCCTGCAGACAAACGGCGAGTGTTTTTTTTCCTCCACCTTCACTTTCACTGTCTTCCTTGGACCAACTTAAAGCTGCAGAACTTAATGTCCAGCATAAGCAAGGGGACGATTGGGGATAGAAACAGGTCATATGGCTAACCCAGGACATATATACAAAAACATCTGTGTCTTTTTTCTTCTCTCTTTTTTTGTTTGTACTGTCTTCCCACATATATCAGCAACACCTGCGCAGGATTTCCAGAAAATATACTTCTCCTTCTTCTTCTTCTTCTTCTTCTTCTTCTTCTTCTTCTTGTTATCGTCATGACCTCAGAAACTTTATCTATCTTTTAGAAGTAGTAATAGCCTATTCTGTGACAGTCTTAAAGCAGTCTCACTAGGAGTAATAATCAGTCCTGAAAATAAATTATGACATTCAATTTTTTCTATTCTCCTTCTTCTAAACAAGAAAGATAAAGTAGCCTGGTTAGGACATATGGATGCAGAAAAAAAAAAGATTGTGTCCATTTCTTCTGGTGCTTCTAAGCAATTTTTGTATTTTCCAGTACTAATATGGAGACACCTATGACAACATAATCAAAATGTTTTAAATTGCCAACACTACTGCTTTTTACTTCTAATATAATCTTATGATGTTCTTAGGCCCCCACAACAATCTTTCAGATCAGAGAGGGGATTGCTATTTACTTACTTTTTTTTTTTCAATTATGATAAGCAGAATGGAAATAAACAATACAGTGCTAATTTTACACAAAGTCTCACTTTCTATTGAGTACATATCACGTAAAAAGTCACCATAAAACTTGTAAATCATTTCACTCTGATATAAATCAGTGGATTTCTGAGTAAAGTTTGTAATTGCACCTACTGTGCAGAACTGCACAGCCTGAAGTGTAAGGTAATGCAATTGCAAATAGTGTAGATTTGCATGTAATACATACATAACAAATGACAAGAGAAAAATATTGGGATGATCTGAGATTCAGATCAGTACATTAACTTGTTCATCAAATAAAATCTGTTGCACACACAAAGAAATTTCCAGAACTTTGTATGATATTGTAATTTCATGCTTATATACTAATACCGCATTAGAAGGAACCTGTTTAAACCTGAGTTATTAATAAAGAGCAATAGCAATGACCCCAGGTTTTGGCAATGTTTTGTAATACTTTCACCTGAGGAATTTGTTTTATTTCTGAGTGTTCTATATTAATACAAACCATAAATAAAACTGGAAAATATTTCAGACCTAGAAGAAATAAAATTTTCAAAGAGAGGAAATTATGTTTGTCACTACTTGTTTTTCTGTGTATTGGATGTAATTTCATAAAACTTGAATGTTAGGGAATATTCTCTCTCTCACTGTTACAGATAGGCTATTTTAAATTATTTTACTTTATCTTATTTTTTTAAAAAAATAAGTGTGCTGAAACCAAATAAATTGTTTTGCATTATTTCCCTGACTTTATGTTCAGACATACTGAAAAATGGTATACATTACAGCGGAAATGGTAAGATAAGTCTTTGTCTAGAAATGGGTGCAAAGCTTGCTTGTATTTTTTTAAAAAGGGAAGAAAAGAGGTTCCTGTAAATTACTGACGGTTTCTTGCACAAACGCCCCTGAGTTTATCCCACAAGGGCAGTGGGTGGCACACGCCATTGTATTACCCAAGGAGTTTCCCAGAAAACTGCGAACACCAGCCATCTACTGGGCCCAGTTGGTGGGCACAGACCGCCCCTCCCTAAACTGTAAGTTGACCAATGGGAAGTCAACAGTGCATCTTAGTGGGATGCCAGACATGGGTGCGGATGTCACCATCATCTCGGTGTCCGAGTGGCCCTCCCAGTGGGGTCTCAGACCTTCTGGGGGAGAAATCACAGGGGTAGGGGGAACAACAACCTCCCAGTGAAGTGCCAACAACATCATGATAGAGGGACCTCATGGACACACAACTTCTATCAGACTCTTTGTTGTGCTCTCAGGTTTTACTCTGTGGGGGAGGGACCTGCTCAAACAGTCTAGAGATCCCACCAGCACCCCAGGATTTATAGTGGGGGCCACTGAGAGGCGCACCACCCCAGCCCTGACATGGAAAACTGATAAGTCAGTAAGGGTGGAACAGTGGCCCCTCGCTAAGGACAAACTAAGCATCCTTGAGTCGCAAGTAGAGGAACAATATTGCCAAAGGCAATATTGCCAAAGGCAATATTGTTCCGTCAACTAGCCCTTGGAACTCCCCTATCTTCATCATAAAAAAGCGGGCAAAGACAAGTGGAGGCTCCTCCACGACCTGCGAGGGGTAAACAAAGTCATTGTAGAAATGGGTCCCCTCCAGCCAGGCCTTCCATTGCCTGCGATGCTCCCCCGACAGTGGTCACTTGCTGTCATTGATATAAAAGACTGTTTCTTTTCCATACCCCTACATCCTCAAGATGCCCCGTGTTTTGCATTTTCCATTCCGTTGGTAAACTGACAGGCCCCCAAGAAACGTTACCATTGGTGAGTACTGCCAATGGGCATGTGTAGCTTACTTGTCATCTCCCAGTGGTACGTGGCAGGGATCCTGTCACCTGTCTGTAAAGCCTTCCCCAAAGCAATCATCTACCACTACATGGATGATGTGCTGATCTGTGCCTTGCCTCTGTGCCTGGGAAGTTCATGGAATAGATCTTCCTAGAAGCTGTGCTATTGTACATGGAAAGCAGGGAGATGATTCAAGATACCAGCAGGACTTCGCCAAAGGTAAGTCCTGCCTCACCAATCTGTTGGCCTTCTATGATGGACTGGCTACATCAATGGACAAGGAAAAGGATGTTCATGTCATCCATCTGGCCATCTGTAAGGCCTTTGACACGGTTCCCCATGTTACCCTTATCTCCAAACTGGAGACACATGGATTTGATGGGTAGATTGTTCAGCAGATAAAAAATTGGTTGGATGGTCACATCCAAGGGGTAGTGATAACAGCTCAGTGTCCAGATGAAAACCACTGATAAGTGGTGTTTCTTATGGGTCTGTACTGGGACTTCATTAGTGCCGTAGACAGTAAGATCAACTGCAGTCTTGGCAAATTTGAAGAGGACAACAAGCTGAGCAGGGAGGTTCACATTCCTGAAGCATGCAACACCATCCAAAGGGACCTGTATAAGATCAAGAACTGAATCCATGTCAATCTGATGAGGTTCAAAAAGGCCAAGTGAAAGAAATTGAGGCAACAGGTGGCTTTAGAATAGGCTAGGTTGTGAAGGGATAAGAGCCAATCTGTGGAGAAGAACCTGAGAGAGTTGGGGTTGCTCAGTCTAGAGAACAGAATTATTGAGGAGACTTCACTGAAAGTTTTTGATATTTAAACGAGAATTACAAGAAAAATCAGAGAATCACAGTATCATTTAGTTTGGAAAAGACCTCTAAGATCATCAAGTCCAAGCTTTGAATCATCACTACCTTGCCAACTAGACTGTGGCACAAAGTGTCACATCCAGTCATTTCTTGAACACATCCAGAGATGGTGACTCCACCACCACTGTGGGCAGTCCAGTAAATTGATCAAAAACCTTCACCATGAAGAAATTCATCATGCCGTCTAACCTGAACCTCCCCCGGGTTCAGGTCTATGTCCTCTTGTCCTGTTATTAGTTTTCTGGGAAAAGAACTGAAATTCACCTGGCTACAACCTCCTCTCAGGAAGTTGTAGTGAGCAATAAGGTGGGCCCTCAGTCTTTCTGGAAATAAAATGGAAAATTCACTATTAAGACCACTGAGTTAAAGACTTGATATACAACAGTAAAAGACTGTTAGATTGAAAGCTCCTTTTTTCAGTTCTTGGGCAGTGCTGGGGACTGATTGGGAATTTATTCAGCATAAATCTTTCCAATGAAACCAAGATTTCCAGTGGTTCACGTGCATTGCAACATTCAAGATTTCCATGACCCTCTCCCCAGTCCAGCCCCAGTTCATCACGTCATAAACGCTGTCTCTAATTTCCTCTTGCTACTTTTTCATGGAGTAAGACTGCCATTTAGGATCTTATTATTGATATAATTTTGGGGTGACAATCAGTGTTTCCTGTGGGTGAATTTCCTCTGGGTGAATTTCATGCTAGAAACTTCTAGTGCATGCTTGGTCCAATTCTGTGTTTTTTCTATCTTACGGCTTTAATTACCACTACTATTACTACTATTACTATTACTGTTACTATTACTATAATGACATTCCTTCTTATCTTCGATTAAAGGATGACTCAAAACTTATCTAGCTAAACAACGCTTCATTGAATTTGCTGTTGTAGCTTAACAATCACCATTGATTGAGTCTTCTGGGGTGTATAGGTCTATGGAGCAACTCCATACGGGTACAGTGGGGATATTCCCTAATTTTCTCAGGGTATTTTATCTTGTTCTTCTAAAGCTAAACTAAACACATATTTAAACCAAAACCAGCTAAAATAGCAAAATATAAATTTCCTAGATAACTATAGCGCAGCTCCTTGCAAAATTCAGAGTCACCAGAGTCCCGCCTTAACACAACTCCTTTTCAGCATACTACTAATACATGTGTCACTTTTGTGGAAATATGCTAGAAAGTTGAAGGCAAAGAGGGCTGGGCAGCAGGGGATCTGTGGAAGGTGAATTTAAATTTTTTTAGTTATACTCATAGACAGTGAACTTGCAGTGAACTGTTCCAGTGACTAAATCCACTCTCCCCCTCTCCGAACCCTGTCCTGGGGCTCCCCATTCTCTCAGTATCCCATTGGCTCCTGACCCTCTCTCCCCCCGCCTTCCTTCCCCTCTTCCATTGGTCCCTGTTTATGTCAATCAACCCCGTCTCCACCCCATCCCTCAGACTATTGGTCAATGATGCTCTGCCCGCCCCTCAGCTCCTCTGAACAGAACCCCGCAATTCCCTTCCCCTCGTCGCCTTTCGGTTGCGCTCCCTTTGAGATAATGAATATCTTGGAATTGCGAGCTAGTGGTGCCTCCCGCCTCTTTGTCTCCAGGGACACCTCAGAGTGTGCCAGTGGCTGCCTGATTCCATCTGCAGGGGTGGGCCCATGTTTGCGTAGGTGCTGCATGAAACGCGGCCTCGATGTTTCCATGAGGGACCCTGCAGGAACACGCGCAGCACAGCTCCACCAGACCACAGCACACCACGTCAGTGAACCCAAATGTCCCCTGATTTACTCAGTTGGAAAAATAAGAGTAGTGTCTGAGAAATTATAGAAATTACTGAACCTTAAAACGTTGCAATTATAGGTGAAGAGAAGTCATACGTGTTCATCATCATGGTGAGCAGAGGTAGTAACAAGTTTTGAGCAGTCCACTGGATTGCCAGTGCCTCACAATTTTCAATTACATTATCCTTAAGGTATTAATTCGCATTATAAATTTAACTGAACAGAGCATCCTTCGTTCTGTTTCTAAACCAGTGCATGTGTATTTGTGAATGGTTCATGTGGAATAATTAATGAAAATAGCAGATCATAGTACTGGCAACATGATAGATCAGGTTTCTTTTGATTCACATCACAGGAATGGGGAAGAACAAACAGGTCTGTATTCTCATGTGACATAAGTTGTATTGTGCACCAGAAATACTGAAGTACAATACAGGCAATTCTTTTTTTCCAAAATATTAATTTTCACAGTACTTTGCACAAATTGCAAAACATTGCCAGATGTGTGCAAATTTAATTGCATAAATTAGTCTTAATTTTAACAAACACTTTGAATGAAAATTGTTTAAATCATGATTGGTAGATTTTTCCTTTGGCATTTCTAGAAAATTGTTATTTCACTCCAAATTTATTAAACTAAATGCATATGTATAAAGAAAAATTAAAATACTACAAAATGACAGTCCTTCTTGGTGAATAGGCAGAAAAAAAACTTACTTCAACCTAGAATACCTATTTTAGGGTTATTCCTACTGTTTATTATTAAGAATTTAATTTCTTAATTTGGGAAGTTATGTAACTGAAACCTTGAAAGAACTGACATTATTATCTTTTCAAAAAATAAAATTACAGAACCAGAACAATTTTAATACTCCATTGCCCAGAGTTACAGCATTTCTCCTTTCCTATGCACAGCCTTAATAAATCCCACCCAGATATGTGTTCTTTACCAAGACTTCCCTTAGCTGAAGTACTTGCTACCATTTAACCTTCTCTTATTAACATGTAGATTAGAATTCCAGCAGCCAAATCAAGCCTGAAGTACACTCGTGCAAATTTTCTTTTTCACATCACCCAACCATTTCACGTTGGTGTTAACCAACATTTCTTTCACAAACAGTAGTAGATAGAGAGATATACTACAGATGATAGATGAAATATGCTGTCCTAAATATTTACCCTAAACCAGGACATATGCTAATGCTGAACTTTTTAATTCTTAGATTTTGCTAATTAATAGATAGATGACAAAAATGTAGCCCAATGACTTAGCGGTATTTTATCAGATTTATGCATATAACTATTAGTAATGGAAATTTTATAAAGTAAATTTAAATGGTCCCATTAAAAGACGGTGACTTGTAAAATACACAATTCATGCTGTACTTAAAGAGGCAAGAAAGATTGATAAAATTCAAGCAAATGGCTGATGCCTTGTTAGATTCTTTACTATTTAGCCATCTATCTGTTGTAGACACCATCTTAAAAGACTGACATCTTCTTAAAGCAAAGCGCCTTTTCAATGTTCTATAGATCCTAGCTATAAATATATACATATTTTTGTGTATTGAAATAAAGTAAAAGGCAACATGGTGGATATTATTCTTCTGATAATAAGCAGTGATTTTAGAGGAGACGAAAATGAAACAAAATCATATCCCCTAAACATCCTTCCTTTTTAGAAATAAATTGAATTTTTAATAAATTGATCTTTTTTGCTAGTTTTTAAGTAAAATTTGAAAAATGTCGCAATGTCTTTGAACTATTTTTTTCTAAGTAGCACTCTAAAATTTTTAGTTAATGAACAATAATTTTAATTACAGGAGGAAAACTAGCAGTTAATTGATTAATCACATTTTTTCCCACTTCATTTTATCCTGTATAACACCGATTGAGGAGTTGTAGAATGATATCTACAACTAGACAAGCTAGACGTATGAACGTGACTGGGTTGCTATTTTGAGGAATTCTGTTTCTTCTCAGATTTCCAGTTCTAATTGCATTAGTTCTTAGTGCTGCAACTAATTTACTCCTTTAAAATTTATGCATAACCTAGAATATGATACATCTCCTTCTAAGAGCTATGACTGTGGGCATTTTGTGAATACTTGAATCCATTATTGGGGCTAAAGAACTGTCTTTTCACAGGAGTAGCAAGACAACATTGTAACATTCCATTTGATCCTCTCATATTACAGCTTTGTCCTTATACTCAAGAAACAAAACACGTGTCACAAGCCCCATTCTGAATTCCTTGTATCATCAATTTCAAAGTCCTTGGCAAAAAAAAAGAAGCGCTTTTTAATGATATCAAAGTTTGATGCTTCATTTAAAATTCTTACACTATACTTCATTTTATAGAATAAAATAAGACCCATCAAACTTAATCCAACCATATAATGATATTTATTTTTCATTTTTTAAAATTAATTAGTTTTGAAACCGCCAAAGTTAAACAAAAAAACAGTCATTTTAGCTCAGCATACTATTTCAAAATAAGAGGGCGAGATAATCTGTATGTGTATAAACTCTTAATCTTGTCTTTATATGTGGCACTACCATTTATAAACCATGAACACTGAATTGCAAGTTAGGCTTATATAATGTCATCTGTGTGGGAAACACAATTTTTTTTATATCAGTGATCACACAAATGAAGTCGTAGCCTCCATGAAATAAGGATAATTTGCTAATGGTGTCATTAACTAAACTATCATTAGTATTGCTGCGAGATGTCAAAACTAAAACTTTCCAGAAAAACATACAGATTTCAACAGTACTGAAATTTCTGGGAAAGGCTTACACTCAATTTAGTACTTTCTAACACATTCAGAATATTTTTGGGGGAAGGGTTAATATCCAATCTTGCATTGTTCAGATGAAGAACCTTGATTTTTAACTTTATAGCTGCTTCAGATTATTTGTTGTCTTTTTTTGGCAACCCAAGTTTATACCAACATACATGTTTTCATCTGAGTCTCATTTAGGGTTTTCACATCCCAAGTTCACATTTTTTCACTGAGCTTACAGATTTCTGTTTGGTTGCTATCCAATTATTATTTGTTTTCCTGCTTTTACATAAAGACTTTTCAAAGGACTATGGGTAATCCTGACTCATAAAAGGAAATGCAAATAAACAAACCAAAAACTTTTCTAGTTTAATAAAACTGGTTTTATACTTAACTCTGTTAGAGAGTAGCAGCAGCAACATTTTAGGGTAAACTTTAATTAGAACTTAACAGTAGAATGCATAGACTTGAAATCAATCTAAAGATACATCAAATCAAAATACTCATTTCTTTGCTAACAGGCACCAGCCATTTTCTTTCAAAAATTTCAGCATAGATTCAGTGCAGAATAAATATAACCCATGCTGTTTTGGGTGGGATAGAGTTAATTTTCCTGACAGCGGCTAGTACCGGGCTCGTATGTAGTAGTATTTAATGGTTTAAATTTGTGCTGGAAACACTGTTTTGTTATTGGTGAGCAGGGCTTGTACTGGAGTCAAGGACTTTTCTGCTTCTCACACCACCAGTGAACAGGCTTGGAGGTGCGCAAGAAGTTAGGAGGGGACACAGCCAGGACAGCTGACCCCAAGTGACCAAGGGGAAATTCCAGACCATATGACGCTCCACATACAAAGCTGGGGGGAGAAGAAGGAAGAAAGAGGATTTTAGAGGGACAGCTTTTGTCTTCCCAAGTCACATATGAGGGAACCCTGTTCTTTTGGGAATACCTAAACACCTACCCGTCCATGGGAAGCAGGGAATTAATTCCTTGCTTTGCTTTGTTTGTATGTGTTGCTTTTCCCTTACCTATTAAACTGTCTGTATCTCTCAATTTTACCCTTTGATTCTCTCTCCTGTTCCATACCACTGGCATAAAGTCAGTGGTTCTGTGAGGCTTAGTTGCTGGCTGGAGTTAAACCTTGACAGTTGCTTACATATAAGTGCTGCTTTAACAAAAGAAGTAAGTAAACTATATATATATGGACCATTTTACCACTACTAAGGATATTAATAATTAAATAAAGGCAATTCATTCTTGTTCTTTACCAAAATTTAGTCCTTTTCCTTTCCTCCAATTCCTACTATTTCCCTGATGCTATTTTTAGTTGCTTGATATGCAGAAAACACTGGTATATAATTGACCAGATATAGAGACTTTGCTTGTGTGATCAATTACAACCTGTGACACTTCCCTCACCAACAAACATGTATAAGAGCCTCTGAATAACTGACACTCTATGAAGTGAAAAACCCAGAATCTGATACTCACTGTACCTAAAGAAACTTCTTTTTCTAGCTTTCTACCAAATATACGCCTCTCTAACCCAGCTTACATGGTCTGTTTTTTTCTTCAGAAAGGAGGACAGTGGCAGCAAACCCTTTTATTATTATTATTATTATTGCTGCTGTTGTTGTTGTTATTATTATTATTATTATTATTATTATTATTACTAACTGTCAACAACCAATAATCTTCCAAGAATAGTTGATTCTTCACAAAGACTTAAGTATTCAATCTGAACTAGTGCGTAGATAGAAAATTTATTTGCAGTTTTCTTTCTGGAGAGAGGCAAAGGATGACTGCAGCTGCAACATGAGGGACATGAATCTGTGTGTCCTGGGTTGGCCATATGACCTGTTTGTATCCCCAATCATCCCCTTGCTTATGCTGGACATTAAGTTCGGCAGCTTTAAGTTGGTCCAAGGAAGACAGTGAAAGTGAAGGTGGAGG
>JAHLSL010013306.1:964048-983588 GCA_025920805.1 Petroica traversi | reverse complement strand
CCCCCCCCCCATCCTCGCCAACTTCTACAGCAGGGCCTGGCAATCGGCCCCCCACTGGAGAACTGAACCGGACTCAGACGGACTCTGAATCTACCATCTCTTCAGAGGAAGGAGAGGTTTCATTGTTTTCATATTATCCAATTTTTCCCTATACTTGTAAATATTCTATGTGTTAAATAAATAGTTTTTTCCACTGTTCTCTAAGGAAATTCTTCCCGGACCGGTAGGGGGAGGGGCGATTGGAATCGGCTCTTCCTAGAGGAGACCCCCCCAGAGGTTTCCTCCTAAATATTTGCCCTAAACCAGGACACTGTGGTATTCTTGAAGGATCTTGCGGCTGGGGAATGCCAAAGGCTGTTCAAGGGCTTGGAAATTGCTGGATTATAGAAAATTCAGGCCAGACCCCCAAGAACTGTGGGGACATGGACATACTGGAGAAATTCCAGTGAAGGGACACAGATGTGCTTATGAATATCTCCTGTTAGGAAAAACTGAGAGAGATGGAACAATTGAAGCCGAAGAAGAGATGGGTCAGAGGGATTTTTATCAATATATAATTACATGAAGGAAAGCTACAAAGAGGAGGAGGAGCCAGGCTCTTTTCAATGGTGCTGAGAGGCAATGAGCACAACCTGAAAGACAGGAAGTTCCCTCTGAATGTCAGGAAACATTTTTCACTGTGACCATGACTTGAGAATTGACATAGGTTGCCCAGAGTAGTGTTGGAGTCTTCCTCATGGGAGATATAAAAGATCTGTTAAGGTAAAAAAGCCCATTCTGAGCAACTCTGGAGGTGGCTGTGCATTAACAGTGGTCCAGGGGTCCTTTCCAGAGAGATCTCCAGAGGCCCAGAGGTGCCTTCCAACCTCACGCATTCGG
Organism: Petroica traversi; assembly: GCA_025920805.1. Taxonomy (NCBI): domain Eukaryota; kingdom Metazoa; phylum Chordata; class Aves; order Passeriformes; family Petroicidae; genus Petroica; species Petroica traversi. The sequence continues at coordinate 982,709 of JAHLSL010013306.1, read as the reverse complement.
TTATTCTGTGAATTCTGCTTAGTATAATCTACTATTTTAACAATGGCCTATTCAAAAATTTTAATGAGAAAATGGTTGCATATGATTTTGCATTTCTTTAACTGTGGTTTCACTTTGCCACCTCTTTTGTAAAATATGTTTTGACAGGATGTACTCTTAAAGAATCCCTTTTATTGTTGACTGTTTCCTTCTCATCTTTCTGACAGACAGGCATTATTCCTAAGCTTGTTTTGGATCTGGATACTTTATAAAGTAAAATAGATTTTCCAGTTTTCCCCCACTGTACAGAATTATCACTAAGAATTCTACAGTAGTAAGAAATCTGTTTGTATTAGAAAAATGTAAAAATGTAGGTTCTCTTGCTTGCTTCTGATGCTTTCTTTGATGCTTCTGGATCAAATAGTAATGACCATGATTACCAGTTAAAAGGATTTTTCTTCCCAGGCTCCAACTGACCTCTCTGTATTCTTTGTTTTTCGATTTAGCTGATTATTTTCTTCATCCCTTACTATTACCATAAGCACTTCATGATGCTAATCACTTACTACTTTCATGCACTTATGGGGACATTTCCCAGTTTTTTGATGACATAACTTAAAAATCAATGCAAAAAAAATTTAAAATTTGCTTTCCATTTTTGTAAGTTCAGAACATAAAGGAAAAAACTGAAAATATCCAGGCTGTTGTTCCAGCTTGTAAGTCACTATGTAAGTCACTACAATATGGAAAAGAATGTAGTCCCTCCAGCCAATATCAAGAATATAAATTGGGACACCTTTTAGAGATTCTGCCTCTATTGTTTATCTTCCTCCACCAAAGTCTTGTATCGGTACATCATCTTGAAAACTTTCTTAAAGCTTAGTACGTAAGTAAATTAATTTTCTTAACTAAATGCAGAAAGGATGTTGAAACACTTGTAGTTTAGAGGTGCTTCAAACTTCAGTTTCTATCAGTGTCCAGATTAATAATTGGATGAAATCATTTCTGTCATCCTAAAATATTCTACAAAAGCAAATTTACCTAAGATACAGAGGAGGAATAAAGAATCACATTAGGATGGTTGTTGGTCTGGTAAGATATCAATGAACAAGGAAATATACAATATATAGGGTACCGAGTTCTGTGAATAAACAGATATACACTGTTTTACATCAAAATAAATATATATGCTTAGATGCATTAGAGAGTAACATAGGTAGAATATGTAGTCAAATCTCAGGTGACAGACTTATAGAAAAATGTCAATAACTACACTTTGTAAAATCAAGTCAGCTGCTGAACTGCCTTTAAAATAGTTTGAGTTAATACAATATCCCTGATACAGATAATTTTCAAGTGCTTCAGTATTAAAATATTTTGGGTTTATTCTTTAATTTTTTGTTGTCACAACTCAGAGATAAGGAATAAAAAATAATGATCCTCTGTACTAACTTCTCTTACAAAGAAAGAACTTCTAAATACTTTCGGAAGGGTCATTGGGTCTGTCCTGGCACACTGTCAGGATGAAATATTTTTTTCTATTTTTCCCTAAGGTTGTCTAATTAATACAGAATTCTGAACAGAAAAGTAGTATGCACATTCAAAATAATTTTAAAATGTATGCACTTAAAATTATCTTAGTGATACCTAAAATGTTCCTAGATGGGGTTCTCTGCCTTTCCCTAGAGCAGAAACATCACCTTTTAAAACTTGAGGCTGACAGAATTTTGTTTTGTGATTCCCCCAAGTTTAAAGACCACGTGCATGACATGCAAGAAAAAAGAAATAGGTCTATATTGATTCATAGTATTTTCCTTCTGCAGTAAATTCTCTGGTTGAAAATGTCAATGGCTTTGGATACATGAGAATCAATATGGGGAGGTGAAAAAGGTTTTTTTTCAAAACTCACCATGAGAAAAAGATGACATTTTATGCTTAATAAAAGGACCAACAATTTGTACACATAATTCTGTCCTAGGGTAAAATGAGAAATAATATCCTGGTTAGGTCCTGGTTAGGACTATTCATCTATTTTTCAAAAGAAATTTTCAAGTGAGTAAGTCTTGTTTTAAAAATTGTCTAGATAAAATTTTTTTCTATTTTGATTCCATGAAACAAATTGATCACAAGAAAAAAAAGACAAAAATCTCCTCCCCACAGACAAAATCCCATCTCCTTCTCTTTTGTCATACCGCTAGAGCAGAAAATTTTGATTTCTGGAAGTTAGCTTTTTTCTGCCACTTCATTACTAAAATAATTGATACTTTCTGAGACATAATGGCCCTTCCTTTGGATATGGATATCTGCTGTAGAATATTATTAGCATATAAGAGGAAACTAGAGAAATTTTTATCACAACAAATCACTTTAAATTTACTTAAAACCTATAGTTACGATTTTTATTATTTCTTGCCAGAACAATTACTGAGTATGTCTCATGTAAATATATCATTGTAAAAGTACCCAGGATTCTCAAACAAGACTAAAGCTTATTGCTGTTGCCTTAACAGAGATGTCATTGAGACATATTGGTATATCTAAGGTATGAGCATGAACCTGGCAGAATTTACCTAGTCTTTGTTATAAACCTGTTGTTTTGCAAGCCAAGAGAAGTACTCTAGTGAGTCTCAGATGACTTTTACTTAGGCAGTTTGAGCTTGCCCAAGTGACTAGAGATACTGAAGGGAGGAGAAGGAAAGAGATTTTCAAACTGCAAAGCCTTCAATCACTTCAAATAGCGGTTTCTTGATCCTCTAGATAGTGATCTATTTCCTAAGAGACCCTTTTTATCCTTATGTGCATCAGCAATAATATTGGTGATTCAAATGTGTTATGTATTAACTTACCTGTTACTATGTAGCTATTTCCTTCATATCTGTCATCAAGGAGTAAATAACACATCAAAACTTCATTGATTAAATTATATTACCTTTTTCTATGGACTTTGCTTGTTATACTACACATCTGTTTAATCATCACTTTAAAAAATGAATAAATGTCACACACACTTTAAAGATCATAATTATAAGAGCATCATTTAACTTAATTAAGGAGTTGAAAATATATTGGCTGCACAAATGTGCCATTATTAGAAAATTACTGGTGTGCCCAACTGTCTTATTACCAATGGAACATCAAACAATATTCAAGTGACTGCTTGTATTTGCCTCTGTCATGTTTAATTTTATTACTATGTCACTAAAATATTTTGTTACATAAAAAACATACTAACTGTGATAGAATAAACCATTTTAATAGCGCTCAAGAATACATATATCTATATTGTCTAATCCATCTGAGACAAGAGTTAAAATACTGCCTTTATCTCAGAATTATTTCGGTTGACAGAAAGTCTTCTAAAATAATGCAATAAAACAAGAAAAATATTATGCCAGTGATAAACAGCGAAGATGTATCTGTGGCATGACTTTCTGATTCTATAATGAAATAAAAGAATGCTATACAAGTTGGTTACTCAGATGAAACAGCACTGAGGTATGATTGTCATAATAGTAGTAAAGTATATTCCTACTTGATTAAAAATTGTATTGTTCTTTTAGTGTTTCAAGAATTGAGTAAATGACAGAATAGGTAAATACTTATTAAATTATAGATTAGCTTATGTGCAATACCTTAAGGTAGTGGTTTTATTTATAGCCTAAATACCATGGTTTTGCTCAGTTCAGAGGAACTCTTGTGATAAAGATTTCTAAATAAAGGTAGCTTTATTATTTTTGTTAGTTAGATATCTCCATTTCTTTATTAATCCTTCTATATTTTATAAATATACGGTATGTATTTATACATACATACAAGTAGGTGATACATGTTCAGAATTGACTGAGACTTCAGAGTCCACATCAAACTCAAAATTACTTCATTTACTTATGAACTTGAAACCAATTGAGTGGTATACTTTCAGAGACACTCTTTTAAAACAGTATTCCATGCTGTGGTAAACATTTGTTCTTCTTTTCTTGCAATATCCCCTACTTCATTCCTAGTATTTTGGGTTTTGTTGTTGTTCCCATTTGTCCTATCATTATCATACTCCACTTCCTACATCCCTGTTCTTCAAACTGTTGGACATTAGAAAAATTTCTATTAAAGGAATTACAGCAGCAGAAGTTTACATTTCCCATGACTTTTCCCTCTATGGGTCTTGTCTAGAAAGGTGGAAGAGCTAATTTCCATTATCTGCCCTATTCCTCTTATTTGTTCTATAATGTTGTTCAAAGATTTATTCCTTTCACTCTTTAGACCACACTCTCTTTCTACCCTTTAGATCAAACAACAGTTGTAAAGCCTTTTTGTGTAAAACCTGCCTCATAAAGTGAGCTATGATTGCTCCTGAGTTATATAAATTCTCTTTCATCTGAAAGAAAGATATTAGAATGACAGAACAGAGACAAAATAATGTCACTATACCTACAACATATTTTGCCCCCTTCCATTTAAAAATGCAACAGGGAAGAATTCATTGACTAGAAAACACTGAATGGAAAGAATTCTTCATATATTGGATTCAAAGTAGTTTTAGGAAGGATTCTGCCACATCATTAATTCTTCACTGTTCATAAAACATCATACCACAACAAAGTATAATCTGTACACTATTTATATAATTTTTACATCTTTACAGCATAATCTTTTACATATTCTTATTTCAGCTTTCTGAAATTTATCTGTATTTACCATTTTCAGGTATGACTTATTCATATTATCTTTGGGGTACTGGGATATGCTTCCTTTGGGTCACAACAACCTCATGCACTATCACAGGCTGGGGACAGAGTGGCTGGAAAGCTGCCAGGTGGAAAAGGACTTGGGGGTGCTGGTCAGTGCCAGCTGACCATGAGCCAACTGTGCCTAGAAGGACAAGAAAGCCAAGAAGGACAAGAGCACCTGGCTTAGATTAGCAATATGGTGGCCATATTTAATTCACATTTAAGTCTGACATACTTATTATTTTCAGCTTGAAGGGCTATTGTACCTATTTTGGACTGGCAAACTAAAGCATCCAATTACGTAGATATTTTAAGTAACCATATTGTGAGACTGAACGCATATCTTGTTAAGAAACAAATAGAAAACAAGCAAATAGAAAATAAGTTAAACATCTATTTTTTCCCCTTAGAAGTTAATTATTTTTACAGGCTCTATTTTCATTCAGAACTTTTGATAGAGAGTTCTGGACCATCATAGTTATTTCTCGATAATTACTTTTATTTAACAGGTCTGAATTTTTCTGACTATAGTTTTCATTACCTGGAACTTAAAAAATCATTACAGTCATGGTCTATTTAACATCTGTGAGGCAAGCAACAAGTACCAAGTTTTTCACATGCTTAAGTGTCATACAATAGAGGGAGGCATATTCTTATAAGTTGTATTTTATATTTTATGTTGTTTTATTGATAACAGTATTGAGTTATCACATATACATATGTCTCTTCCATTTTAATACAGATTCTGTGACCTTACAACTCTCAGTATCTTTAGAAAATGTGTATTGTCCTCATGACTTTTTCCCAATAAGTTCACAGCCTCACTTTCAGTAGATTACTCCTCATCTTCTAAATTCTCCTTCCGATATGCCCTTTTTTGTTGTTGTTGTTGTTTTGTTTGTCCTTTTTGCCTGCAAGACAGTTCATGAAAACCTTCTGAAGACTCCTTTATGCTTGCAAAGCAAAAGCAATATCCTTTATGCCTACCTATACCCTCATTTTCTTAAAAAGTGTTGCTTCCAATGACATTCTGAGATCAGATGTTTCAGTAAAAACATTATTTTTTCTATGGCATTTAAATCTCTTCCATAAACCAAATTTTCATACTGGACATCCTCATATTTCGACTTATTTTTCTGTATCTTCTAATGAGCAGGTAGTTAATGTGTATGCACATTGTCCTGCCTTGTTAATCTTTTACTACATTCACTACTTTTATCTTATTTGATATTAAGCACTTAGTATCAAAGCAGATTCCCCTAAGAGAATCTGCTAGGAAGGATATCTGGTCCCAGCTCATGATTTTAACCATTAAAATTCAGAAAAAACCCTAATTAAACCAAAATTTTATTTATTTTCATGCATCAGGATCATATATTGTTGCAGCTGATTTCTGCTCTCCAGAGGATGTGCTCTGCTGTCATATTCTAGTTAATAACTTCCTTAATGTTAATTACAATCTCTTTGATCTTACTTAATTATCTCGTAGTAATAAACAAATATTTTTCAAGACAATCCTCAAATGAATGTAGTTACATAAGATTTCTTGTAAATATTATGGAATAGTTCTGTTAATTAATTAATTATCAGAAGCCAGATCTCAAGCCCTGTAATGAAATTTTACATTGTTCCAGTGACTATGCACTACAATATTGATGTAGAGTGAGCTCTCCCACGTTAGAAGGGCAGATGGAAAAAAATGATACAGCAGAAATGGGCGTGTATCAGCACACAAAGTTGGAAGAAATGGACAGCATATGATTCAAGAAAGGTGTTCCAACTCATCTAAGTTGTGCCATGTGCCATGTTCTAGGGTGTGAATTGGTCTTTAAAATGTGCAGACATTTATCACCATGCTAATTTAGTAGTTTTTTTAAAACTGAAATTTCTGGACTGAATACCTTAAACACTTTCCATATGGTATACTGGAAGTGTGATTTCTTGTGCTAGTATCAATATCATACATTTACACTTCATTCTATCATAGTAGTATTCCTACAGATGATTCTGGGTTTTGTGGTATGTTACACAAAGAATGTAGTCGTTTATATTGTCTTCTTCCAATAACATGTATGAAAAATTCCACAAAAGAGCTCTAAACATTTTTTAGTTAAAAAGCATCCCATGACAAAAGGTAGTTGAATGATGGGGCTATGAATGCCCCTCTCAGTTTGTTAATATTCTATTTTTCCTCTGAAGGACTAATTCAGTTGGTGATTCAAATGACAAGACTTATAGATATATTTAGCAAAAACTCCCCTAACAACCGCACCAGAAGACCCACGCCACAACAGAAATCTAACTTATGCTATCATTACCATAATGAAAATTACAAGTTATTTTTTTAAATATTTGGCAAAAGACAGTCCATCTTTTCTGCTATTTTGTTTATTTAAATATAGCTTTCCTAACTTCCTCATGGGCATTTGAGGTAACAGATTAGTTCTGTATGCTATTAATCCTGCATCCGCCATTTCTAGTGCTATAAGAAAGTGCAGACAAAATCACCTAACTTTAATGTGAGGTTCCCTAATTTATACTGACAGTGAAATAGTAGTGATTTGGTTTAAGAGTGTGCCTGCATGCAGGTAAAGTTATATTTTCAGCAAAGAAGAACTAAAATAGCTACACATTTGAAAAAGTAATCTTCACTATGATACCCCAAAATTGAAGATGAAGGGCTTGTGTTTGCGATCAGTGCTTCTCTTTTTGAAGTTTAGATTAGCATTGCAAAAGTCTGTGGAATTTTTGTGAAATATTTCAGTGTAAAAGAAATTCCAACTGGAATTAAGCTAAAACTCCATGAAGTTTTCTTAGGGTAATGCCACAGTATGATCAACAGATAGGACTGGAAGGAGAAAAAGCAAATAAACATAAGAAGAGTAGTAAAGTAGTGCACAAACTTTCTAGGAAATTCAATCATAACATCTACTGTGATGGAATAACTCAACAAATATTAATGAAGTTTATGAAAACTTTATGAAGTCTTCAAGACATATCATGAAATAATTTTGAAACTATGTTGTCGTAGATATAGGGATATGTGTAAAAGTTTAGTACAGCAGTTACAGTGCCCATCAGCCATGTGTTAGTCTTTACAATTGTTATATGTTCTCCTAAAAACTAGAAACCTAAACAAAATACTTCCCACCTTACATTCCCAGAGTCTGGATTCACATCTTCTTTTTATGATTTTGATTAATCATAGTTTTGAAGTGAGCTCTTTCTTTCTAAAATGAAGAGAGCTTATAATTTGAAATGCAAATACCAAATACAGTGTCTTTCTTCTTGTAACTGCATGGCATAGAAAACGGAACCTCTTTTGACAGTGAAATTTGAATTTCCAGCATCTATCACGCAGCACTTCTTCATGGCTATGTTATTCCATATAACTGTTCAATATTAAGGATAATTAGGATAATTAAATTATTTCTTAATTATACTTCTTTTTCTGTTATGATTTTGGTTTTATATTCATTTTACCATTGGTGTTTTTTGAGGAGCTCTAAGTTCTCCGAAGATGTCCAAGTTTTAGAGTATTTTCACTTACACAGTTAGATCTAAAAAAGAGTAGCCCATTGCATCAAAATGCATTGTACAAGTACTTCAACTCACATGAATCTCACTCCTTCAGTATATTTCCGCTCTGTATATATGGACAGGGGAATGAGAAGCTGGACAGCAACACCTGCATAAAGAAACTGAGTGTCCTGGTCGATGGCAAGTTGAACAGGAGTCAGCAGTGCCCTGGCAGCCAAGAGGGCCAACCGTGTCCTGGGGAGCAGCTGAGGTCAGTTGGTCTGTTCAGCCTGAGACTGAGGGGATACCTCATTGCAGTCTGTACCTTCCTCATGAGGCAAAGAGGACATGCACACAACAATCTCTTCTCTGTTGTCACCAGTGATAGTGATGCCGGAATGATTTTTGTCTTTTCTTTTGTATACCTTTTACACAGTTCTCTGTATCCACAAGTATTAGCAGTATGCATACTTGCAACCTTTTACTTAGTTTAGTGCTTAGTGTTTCGTAAGTGTTCTGCAGGCCTGAGACTAAACACCCCAGAACTGCAGAGCCAGGGAGACCAAACATTCCTACTATCTCAGGAACCCAAGGTCTCCTGGCAGGAGGATTCTGTAAACTAGGGGTTAGCCCACCCCAACCTCATTATTGGGCCCCCTTGTTAGATATGCTAATGTGTAAAGTCTATAACTGGTGTGTGTGATTGGTGGGAGGGGGCTTTTTGCCACACTTCACCAGGTTGAAGTGGATGCCCTGAACAGGATCCTGATTAAAATACTGAGGTAAAGACCCCAACCCCTCTAACCGTGTGTCCTGGGTTAGCCATATGGCCTGTTTGTATCCCCAATCGTCCCCTGGCTTATGCTGGACATTAAGTTCTGCAGCTTTAAGTTGGTCTAAGGAAGACAGTGAAAGTGAAGGTGGAGGAAGAGGCGGAGCGGCAGCAGGAAGCAGGAAGAGAAGAGCAGAGGAGGGAGCGCGTGGCTCCAGCGCGGCCGGAACTCGCAGCTCCCCGGGATCATCGCCCCCCGTCCCGCAGATTACTACGAACCAAGGTCAAGAGAGCGGAGAGGCTGCATTCCAGCAGACAGCGTTATCTCTTTTTTTCTTTTTTTTCCCTCTTCTTGGGACTGGCTGGCATCGCGTGAGCCCAGGACGCCAGGGAACGCCCGGGGGGCCCCTCCCCCACCCTCGCCGACTGCTACAGCCGGGCCCGGCAATCGTCCCCCCACTGGAGAACTGAACCGGACTCAGACGGACTCTGAATCTACCATCTCTTCAGAGGAAGGAGAGGTTTCATTGTTTTCATATTATCCAATTTTTTCCCTATACTTGTAAATATTCTATGTGTTAAATAAATAGTTTTTTCCACTTTTCTCTAAGGAAATTCTTCCCGGACCGGTAGGGGGAGGGGCGATTGGAATCGGCTCTTCCTAGGGGAGACCTCCCAAAGGTTTCCTCCTAAATATTGCCCTAAACCAGGACACCGTGTCTAGCTTCTTTTTCCTAACACCAGGAAAAAGGCATCAATAGGACCTAAGAGGCTGACCTGAAGTTGGATCATGGAAGGTTTAGGTCAGATATTAGAAAAAAAATCTTCACCCAGAGGGTATCTGGGCACTGGAACTGGCTCCCCAGTGTACTTTAGTCATCATAACTGATAAAGAATACATTTTTCCCATAATATTTTTAGAGTTTCTCAGGCTTAAACTAGACAATAGAGTGCTAGCTGATAAAAGCAGAGTTATTACCTCATCTTCATTATTCTTCTATTAGTGCGCACCAGCTATTTTACTTGAAGACTGATAAAGCTGTGTCTGGTGCAAAGTTCATGTGCAACCCATCAACAGAATCATCTTCTTCACCTATAACAAGAGATTATTTACTGTATTTCAGGGGATATTATGGAATCATATAAATTTGAAAATACGCTTACAGTCATTGAGTCCAACCACAAACCTAACACTGCCAGGTCCACAACTAAACCATGTCCCTAAGCACCATATCGCCTTCTAAATATTTCCAGGGATGTTGATTCAACAACTTGGCCAGGCAGCTTGTTCCAGTATTTGACATTGGGTGCTTGTTTATTAAGAACAGACAACTCTAACAACAGTACAAATAAATGATTTCCATTGTTTCATATTTTTAAAGTGGTATAAAATATACATTTCAATACAGGATTTGGAAGTGGTTTTTCAAAATACTTCTCCAAAATCATCAGGTTTTTTAATATACAGTTTTGTACCACTTGTAGCATGATTAGATATTGTAGATTACATCTGTTTCGTAATACACTCACCAATTCGCAAAGTCTGCCCACAAAAATATCTCTTGCCTCTAGAACCATTGACATTTTTATCAACTTGATCAGTAGGAACACAGCTGACATTGAAACTGATAGAACTTAGCAGCTTCGCTTCTAGAATTGCAAGAATAACCTCATAAATCCTGAATGTCATTTAAGTACTCTTTCTTAGAGAATTCATTTAATCAATCATAATTGTAAAACAATTACCAGAAGTTTTCTCAGAAATATTCCTGTGATTATGAATTCTGAACTTCAATTACCTAATTATGATTCTTTTAAATTGTGAATATACTTTGTCTCAGAATGACTGCTAAAGAGTCTTTAGATCATATTGTGCTCTCAGGCAAAATGAATAATTTTTAAATTAATCAATTAATTTAGGATTTTTACTATTACTAATGATTTTCTATATAATAAATTAGTAGCCCAAATTCTCATCTGCTATAGTAAATCCTGAAAACATGAATAAACTGTTTCAACAACCAGGATTAGCAAAATGCATCTGTCAGCTAGCCAAACAAAATGTCTCACCCTGCCATTTGTGGGCCAGATGCATGTGGTGTACAGATATCCTTGGGGTGTGAAGTCAGGTCTGTATCTCTATCTAGCTGGATACATTCCTTATGACCAACTGTATCTCTGGTGTCCAGGAGGACTTGCTGTTTCTCCATAATTCATAAGGAAGAGGAATAGTCCACTGGCATCACCAGACTATTTATCTTCTGTTCAAATCTAACTGGATCGTGATTAAACCAGTGTTACTAAACCTGGTAACTGGTTTACAAGGACGGGAAAATTTACTGACAGGCTGAATTGTTCTGGGTTGCTCCACATTGCCATTGCCCAGGTGAGTGGTTTTATTAGTAGAATTTGCAGCTTTCCTGTTTATTTGGTAAGTACTGAAAACATGATCTGTTATAAGAAAACTCAGAAGTTCCTTGGAAAATATCAGTTTTTCTTTGAGAAAACAGAAGTGCAGTGATTTGCAAGTCTTGAAGTTAGATCACATCCTTAGTCAAAGATGAAGTTCAAATAAATGTTTGTAAAAAAAAAAATAAAATAAAGTCTGGCATCAGATATTTATGATATTCTCAAAGCATGGCTATGGAAAACCAAGCTAAAGTGTACAAAATAGTGGCCTTGTCTTTCAAGTAAGAAACATAGACTAAATTGCATTGTAAAATTAATTCAGAAATGCAGAAAACTTTAAATAGCTGTTATCACATTCCAGTTTCAGGTGACAGCAAAATCAGTTTGTTATAAAAATCAAATTAAATTTTTCACTTATTGAAATCAGCCTTTTCAGTCATTTCAATTTTAACAAGCTAAAACTGGCAACTTTGTACATAGAGCTTTAAATTTCACTCACTGTTCAGCACTTTTTTTAGTAATAATGACATCCTATAATTAAAGAAAGACATATTACTCTCTAAAAAATTACCTCCTAGGCTGTGCTCTTAGGAATTATTGATGATTTCAACAATGGTGATTGTTTACTTTAGATAAGTGCCCTAATAATGATATTAAACTTTTAGTTATTATTTCGCATTAAAATCCATTATGTAAGCCCCAAAATCATACCCATTAAAAAATAAAAATACATAAAATAAAATGTAAAAGTATCCCTGGTTCTAAAGTTGTATCTATCATACCAGAAATTTATTGTTTTTAAAATATCTGTTAACCAAAGGCAATCTCAAAATCCAGAATCTACTTCTGTATATTATAATGCATGTTTTTTTCCATATAAAATATTTACAAACTGTCTTACTCTTTATTCAATGAGCTGTGTCATTAATGAAAATGAATTTCAGAATTTAGACATAAATATGGCATTTGTCCATGTACAAATTTTACGTAGGTTAGATATTGTAATCCATGCTATTTTGGTAGAAAAAAATGTGACATCACAAAATGTAACAATAAGAAATTTTACATGTGGAGCCACCTGAAGTTTAGATAGGTGAGATTTTGCCTTGTTTTGTCCTGTTTTGCTTTTTAAGATTAAAACTTTTTTTTTAGTTTGCAGTATAGTCACTATCTGAAATACCAGTCTTTTGCATTTTCAGAACTAAAAATATACATTGATTAGTTTAAGGTTTTTTCATTTATTAAAATGTCATATTTAAATATCTCTAAAGACAAACAAACTAACAAAATCTTTATTGGACGCTATTGAAAGATTCAATTTAAATGAAATTTTAGTTTCCTGGGAGAAATGAAATAATAGTTTCTAACAATACAAAAATATTTTTCAGAATTTCATTTCTCAGAGCATTTAAAACTTTCTGTTTGTACCTTATATGACACGAAGCCAGGTGTAGAAAATGTGAAACCATTTGCAAAATGGAGATTGTTCACTATACACAGTTTTCAGGAATTTACTTAGTGCCAAGAGTGGAAAATATACCTTATGAAATATAAATATGCAGAATATTGCATACCTGAGTAAGCCTGAAATGAGAACTTAAGTACAGAATACTATTGCCAAATAACAGAGGAACCAGAAATAGTGTGATAGTGTGAACCACAAAAACTGTGCTAGTGTAGGTTTTTATGTATGACTTTACATAATAATCCACACAAAGAAAATACTAACATAAGAGAAAATAAATTAGAAGAGTAATTTTTACTTTGCAAATCACTTTCTGATGAAGCTGGAAAATATGGAAAGGAAATGGAAACACACTGGTTGGAGAACATTATGTAGTAAAATTACTCTTCCCTATCTCGAGTAAAACAGAGAAAGAAAAATATATAATAATGAAGTGTTTTGGGACAAGAAAAAATTACTGGAACAACTATCACATCAAAATCAATTTCCATTTTTCCACAATATTGGGATGTTAGAATAACATACCAAAAGAAAAAAACCTCATTGTTTATAATGAGTACTCTACACTATGTACCTATAGTGACTACAAGCGAGGAATCACATTCTTTGCCAACACTGATTCAAGTTCAGACTAAAAGTGTGGTTTTGTTTTTCCTAAATATTTTAGTATTTCTGGAACAATCTATCCTAATTGTATTCCAAATGCTAAACCGTTAGCCTTTTCTGTTTATTAAGTACATGCAAAGTATATGATATTACAAATTTTTTTACTGTAGCTGTGACTATAAGCTTCAAATGAATATATGCAATGATTATGGTTTCTGTTTCAGAAATATCATGTATCCTTACTGGCAAATGAATGTTCCACTTTAAAATCAACTTCATTTACCACAGATATGAATTTTAAAAATTTGATCAAACCTAAATAGTAGTTTCACAGCTCATCTCTTGGAATACTGCATGCTCTAAGTGTGATTATGATTAACTGAGACTGGAATCAAATCCAACCTTTAATTGCTTTAATCAATCTAATCAACTAGTGTTTCATAAATGAAAAGAAAAAGTAATATTAAATCTGAGCATAATTTAACAATTCATCTGAACATAATTTAACAATTCATGCAAACACAGTGGATTTGGATAAAATGAACGAAGTATGACAATAATTGTTCAGAAGCTTAGGGCCTGACATAAACTTGCACACTCCATGTTCAGTGTGGTTTTAGGATGTAGGGTTCTCCAGGTTCCATGAGGTTTGAAGACAATAAGGCTTTTTAGAATAGTCCATGAGGCAATGATGGTCATGGTTCTCTCTGATCCTGCCATGTAGAATATAAATGGATTCCACTGAGACAATGTACTGGAAGGTATTAAAAGAGGGAGCATTTTAATTTTAAAATGGAAGCTTTCTGAAGCCTTGGACTTAGAAACTAGACTAAATCTTTCTTATCCAGAGAGAAACTATACTAGTTTCAAGGTATGAAATTATCAATATAGTCCACAATGTCAACAATTATTACGGAGGAATACTGGAAAAGCTAGACCCCAGCCTACCAATGTAAGTACCATCATAACTTTTTGTGTTTTAGACATCATATAACTGTGATTTTTTTTGTGAAAATTATAAGCTGTAAGCTCTCTGTGGAAATAAACATAATTAACAGAATTAATGGTATTGTGTAAATGCATAGTATTTTTAAAAAATCAGTAGCTTCACATGACACGAAAATGTCTCTATGCTTTTCTTTTTTTTAGCCAAAGGAAAATATCTGTCAAAAGAAGAATTGATATAATAATCAAATACAACTTTTAGCTATACTGCTATAGAACTTCAAAAAAACCAAAAATCAGTTCCTTTACAGTCTGTCCATATCAATTAATAGCAATTAGAGTGTAATTAGCTTTAGTAGCATAACTTGTGCTAGCAAATATCCACGAACAGGTAGATAAAAAGTAGATGATAGCACTCTAGTAAGTGAGGTATGACTTGGCATTTAAAGGTATATCAGTTTTTCATCTGGAAGTCTTGGTGTTTCATTAAAGTTAAGAAAGCAAAAACTTTGTGATTGTGTCATATATTGATAATACATGAGTTGCATAAAATGCAAGCCTAGTCTCATAGGAAAAAAACCTCAAACTACAAATTGAGAGTTTGAGGTTGATTTAAGAATAACATCCCACAAAACATTAAATTACCTACTCCAGAGAGTTAATTCTGTATATAATCTATTTCGTAGGTTAGCTATGAAATACACTGTGTGCATCTGAAAATGAGCAATTACTATGTGAGTCTAATTACTTTATTTATTAGATTTAACTTCCTTAGATTTTTATTTAGACTTAGATTTAGATGTTTTATTACATCCTTAGGATGAAATCTGACTTCCCTCTCTCTTACCAGGAATCTGACTTACCTCTTTCTTTGGTCAGAGGTAGTATTATTAAATAGGCAGTATGAGAGAAAGAGAATCAACAAAAATTTAATGTCTGGGGGTCAGTAAAAGTAGTAAAGATCTACTAATGGAACTCATCTGATATGTAATGCTAGTGGTGAGATTGTATGGGGTTTTTTTGTCCAAGGTCAACTAGAGATGTAAAATTGCATAGATTAAGGAGGCAGTAGTTAATGGTGTTAAGAAGAATATAAGTGCCCAGGATCATCCAATGCATGTTTCAGCATCTGATACGGTAATGGATTTTTTCTGAATTTGTTTCCCTGTCTCAGTGAAAATGGTCAATACTGATGGTACCTAAATATAATTACCCTAACCCTGGATCACGTGTGTTCTTAATGAACATGCCAAACATACCAAAAAACCTAATAGATATAGCTAGTCTTTGCTTACAACAATTTTTATTATTAGTCATTAAAAAGTAAGAGCAGTATTATAGAGAAATTGATTTTCTCTATATTAATGTGAAAACTAGGAAGTTTTGTATGATATTCTGAGAAATAAAGGAAAATGTATCATATCTGAGAATCTAAATTAAATAAGTGATCACTATAATGAGATGTAGATTTAAAGTTCATAATCTGTTTCTATACATATATTCTCATCCATTGAGGGTATTTATGTAGTACATAATCATGTTTTTGTATTTATGAAGCCAACCAATTCCTAATTATGGGAGGCTTATATTGCAAGACTTGAGACAGACAGCTTAATGCAATTTATTAGTCAGACCTTCATTGAATCATCTGTCAAGAGCAGTTGTCTCTAATTATTTTTCTTTTTGAGCATATTTCTGTAAAAACAATTAGTTGAAACAGAAATTGAGGGAAAAATACAGATGCAGGTGCAGCACCAGTGCTTCGTCTTGTTAAACCTTATGAGATTCCCATGGATGCACTTCTCAAAGTTGTCCCGATCCCTCTGGATGGCATCCTGTCCTTCACTGGTGATTTCAATTTCATTTGTTAATGAAATATTAAGACAAAAAAATGCCTAGTCATCTAGAAAACCATAACGGAAGGAAAACAAATTCCTTAAAAAAAAAAAAAAAGAGCAGGAATGAGAAGATGTGGGTTTATTTATTGTCTTTACTGAAACTTCTATCAGGAAGTTAGTAGGTAATTCTTGTATGAGGAAGGTGTTTTAAGAAGTAATTGAAGGCCTTGTTGCCCAAACGTATTTCAAGCACTAAGAATGAAAACCAGAAGTATTGACTCTGTCTAGTGTGTCAGAAATCCTTATACTATGCAGAGTTCAGCTGTTTCTGCAGACCATCAACAACACCATGAGTTTCTAATGATCCAGCAAATAATTATTGCAAATGTAAATGAAACAGAAGTGGAACAAAGTTAGAAAAAATTATTTTTCACCTGCATAGCAATAGAATAATGTGGAGAATTAATAATGTGAACTGAATGTTCAATTACACCTCATTTAGTAAAAAAAAAAAAAAAGAGCATACTCTATAGGGTGTATTGGTTTACACAAATATTTTAAGTCTCAGCTGACAATTATTCTTACAGATCAGTTGCTTTTTTTTACAGAGAAAGTTTACTGGCAAATAAATTTTGATAATTTGTCATTTTTTTTCTGGATTTAACACGAATAAATAATCTGACTCTAAATTTTAGTTCAGCATCAAAGCTGAAAAATTACAGAGGAAATTAACGATTTTTCTGTTGTTTGTTGTGGTTATCATCTGCTATTTTTGCCATTGTAGAAAAGAAAACTTCCTCGTACCTATAAAAGCTGCTGAATTTACTTATAGGACAAAGAATTCCACACAGAAAATTGACAACTTCAGGGGGAAAAAATCAGCCTTTTGGATGAAAATTCCTGGATATAACTTCCTAAATGTTCCTCACAGAAGTTTCAGTATACATGACAAGGAAAACACTTTCTTGTTTCTGTACTTTCTTCTTTGTCTTATGGCTTTCTAGATAACTGTAGCATTTTGTCTTAATATTGAATTAAAAGCCAAAATTAAAATCACTGCAATTATGACATGAACTTACTATATCCAAGGATTTTATTACTCTCACTTTCTCACTTTTCAAGGGCAGTGCTTTTATATGCATTCTACTCTTTTATGTATGAGCTCTGATAGTTTAAAACAATTGAAAACATTAATGGTCATGAAAAAACTAGATCCACTAATGAACAGGTAAGAAACTCATTACCTGAAAACTGAAATTGATAAGAAAAGCAGAATTATTTAAAATCATAAAATCATAAATATTTCTCTTTTGACCATTCCACTCTACACTTTAATTATCTCTTTTGCTGTCCTGTGTTCAGTTAAGTAGAGAAGAAAAATGCACCAAATATTTTAATAGAATGTTTCTTTAATATTAACTAGACTCAGAGATGATACATTGAAAAGTTCAGCCCAAATGCTATATCTAAAATATTCAATTTCGGGAACAGCTAGAAACACTTTATGATAATTGGTATTTCTGAAATTTTGACCTTGAATTTTATATTTATCTCTTAAAATGTGAACCTGAAATGAATATTATAATTTCCTCAGCTTTAAGGATGTTTACCTATTCTCATTATAGGTTCATAAATAGACTAGTTTCAAAACCTAATTTAGAATGACAGCTTATTTACTCTGTATAAGCAATAAGTAAATATAGATTGATAACTTTACTGCCTTCATGCTTTGATGCATAAAAAAGGATTTTAGTTCAACCATCAATTTACTAAGCTGTGTTGCCTGCCAGACTGTGCTTTGGTGGCTTATGACTGAAAGGATTCACACTCTGAAGAATTCATTCATTTCTAATATTTGTTTTCTCTGCTATCTTAATGAAAATCAGCAAATCTGGAGAAAAAAATGTTGGCCATAAGATCTCATATTTCTTTATGTATGTATACAAACTTGAGGTGTGTATATGTAGATATATATGTCTATAAAACTGAGATGTTATGTCATCATTACATAATTATGCAATTAAAATATTATTACAAAAATATTATCTAAAATTAGCCTAAAATGTTAACAGTCAACAGAAATTTTATACTGACTTGATAAAAAAAACAAGAAAAAGTGTTGATTAAAACTGGGTTTTTTAGAAATTCCCTTTGGAGTTTAAAATAACCTTTGTTAAAGTCCTTTTCTTTGATAATGGAACCCATTATAAATACATATTTAATTAGAGAGTGAGAGAAAATATGTGCTCTGGCTCATTTGGTTGAATGCATCTCTGTTGCACAAAATTAGCAGCGTGAATAAACAAAAAGGTGATTTCCAGTCCGCTTCAGAGTTGTAGACTGCATGACTTCTAGATCTTTTCTTCCTTCCTTCCTTCCTTCCTTCCTTCCTTCCTTCCTT
>JAHLSL010013306.1:950185-964038 GCA_025920805.1 Petroica traversi | reverse complement strand
TTCCACCACTTCCTTCCGCCACTTCCTTCCTTGCCTGTCTGCCTCCCTCCCTCCCTCCCTCCCTCCCTCCCTCTGGAACTCCTTCCTTTCAGAATTCCTTCCAGAATTCCTTCAAGAATTCCTTCTTCTTTCCTTTCTTTCTTCATATATGACTCAGACCATTTTATATATAATTCACAACTTCACCTAGCATAAAGAAAATCCTTTCCATAGGGAGGATGCTGTATTACCACGTCTATTGCAGACTAACGAAAATATGCTCCAGATTCTTCCTTTGCTTGCTCGTTTTCTTATGTAAGAAATAAATAAGGAAAAAAGAAACAAGATAAAAACAGTATCATAACTGGTTTGTTGCTCCCTCCGATACATTATTTGGCCCTTAAATTTGGCTTATAAATACAATATAGAGTCTATATAGAAACATTAATAAAAAACATTATATTTGTGTATAAATAAAAAGTTAGCAAGTCTGAATTTTGTATATTTAAAGGAATCAAGCTAGCAGTAAAGAACAAATCATAAAATTAGGTTATTATAACACAGACACACAGCATTTTATCGATTATCTAACAAAGCACTCACATATCTTCAAAATTTCCTTCTCCTAACATAATTCAGTAAAAAATTCTGAGTATCTCTTAGATACTGAGGTGTCAAGATACATCTATAAGAACTCAATAGTATTTAAATAATAAGTAAAATACAGATATGCTGTGGAACTTGTTCATAAAGAAAAAAAAAAATTAGGTTGAAACTAATGTCAATCTTTTTTATTGCATTCACTGCCTACTTTGTAAAGTCAGTGAACAGATGCAAATACATAACCCTCCTGCTCTAAGGGAAAATGCAAGGTAAATCTTACTCCACTCAGACTTCAGCTTATTAATGTTCAAAGTTTTCATCTCTTATTCAACTTTGGAAGGCCAAGGCCTAGTCAGAATATTCCAGAGGCAAAGGGGGTAGAGTAGCTTTAGGTTATAATTGGAGATCAGATGTCTTAGTAAAAGGGTAGTATCCTTTTTCCTGTCCTAACAATTATTAAAGTTGTTGGAATATATTTATTTATTTTTTATTACCAAACAAAACACCCCCCCAAAAAAACCCTAACACCCCTCCCTCCCCCCCAAACAGTTAAGAAAAACCCCAACCATTATTCTACACCTTTGGAATTATGGGATTAAATAAGTATTGAACTCCTTTTTTATTTTCCTAGTTATTGTTCCAGGTATGTTGCAGAGAGGATTCTTCATTTCTGGAATGGATTTCCTTATGGATTTCCTCTCTTATTTTTTCATGTAAAAGGGTCAATATTCCTTTTCTCATCTTCATTGCCATTCTAACCCAAAACCTCTTTAAATATTTCCAGGAAATTTTAAAAAAACCAAAACCACAAAACAAAACAAAATAAAACAAAACAAAAACCCACAAAGAAACCCAAAAACAAAACAAAAACCCCCCAGAAAACAAAACAACAAACAACAAAAAAAAAAAACAAGCAACCAACAACACACACATAAAAGAGGAGTTCAAATTTCATAGAAAGACACAAACATTTAGGCTTTCTCTGAGGAAGTAAAAGACTCAAATTAAGTCTCACTGCCTTAGACTCCAAAGACCTGATCTCAATGCTGTATTTTTAAGTATAATAAGAAACTTTAGCTACTACTTGTCTGTACTTCAGTAAAAAGATGAGCTACAAAAATTTGTTTCTTCCTACAACCATCCCTTCCCCAAAAGACTTAGGCATGTAGCTACCAATTATTCAGAATTAAGAATGCACAAAAACATTCTTGACGTTTGTTGTAAGAGACATATTTTTAGAGTATTTTATTTATTTCATTTTGAACCTGTTCAATACACAAATAATATTTTTGTTCTATATTCAGAAATATAACCCTTCCTGTATATTTCCACAGAGAGCAAGAAACCTGACTTTGAGCTTGGGATTCCATAGAGTGGCCAATACCTATTCATGTACTAGTTACTATCCCCTGTGCTAGTTGCTCTACTTTTTAGTGAAAGGAAGTCCTACATAGTATGTATGTCAGTTTTTCTTGTACGGAAGAGATGGTACACAGTCACTGTAGCTGCTAGCTAGGAAGTTTCTGGGGCTAAAGAAAGCCATGGAGGTGTGACATTTCTCCTGAGAATCAGAAAAATGAAAAAGCTTATCTGCTTTAAAACCACTTCTTCAGAGGGTACAATGTGATCTTGCCATGGATGCACATACAAAATATTTTATTATTCTGGTAGAAGGTGCGGAAATATTTTACATTCTAAACTATATTTACATTTTGCATTTACATAGATCATAGTCTTACAAGATAAATGTGCATACAGTATTTGCCCATGAGCTGGTGTAATTACATAGAAATTTTTACTTAGGAGTTCAGTTTTAAGTATGTCCAATCAGATACAAAAAATGTGAAAACATGAGAAAGAATAAGATGCTTTTGAAATTATGGTCTCTAATATAGATTTACTACATGGGCATTCATAAATAGAACTTTCAACATGCCTCAATTGCAGGCCCATCAGGAAAAGACTTGGAAATAGGATAATATAAAGCCTCCTATTTTCTTATCTGTGCTAATTTAATTTTAAAAGTTTGCTACATTCACTCTTTGAAAGTATTCTCTTTCAAATTGCATTTGCTTAGACAGAAAAGCATTGTCAGAGTGCCACATCAGCCCCAGAAGTACTGTTAGAGCTTATTCTTTTTTTCTAGGGATAAATTGCATACTGCAAAACTAAGTGTTATCATATGGAAATTACAGATTTGCTTTTCCTGCTTCTCCCTTGAGGAGGAGAATTTATGAAAAAGGGCCATCATATGTGAGCTATTTATATTATATGAAGTGTATATTCCTAGTCTGAGAGGAAAAGAAGTACAGAGCCAAAAGCATTTGCATTATGAAGCAGTAAGAAGGTGAGGGAAGTCATATAAAATGGGATAAAACAGATCATTATAGCTGAATTAATGTAGTCACAATTATCACTTGATATGAATTCTATGGGAGAAATAAATATAATACTCTTGAAAGAGGAGCATAGCTAAATTCCTTTCAGTCCTTGGACCATTTGCTGTATACTTTTGTTGCACTATAGAATTTGCTGTTTATACTGTTTAAAAATTCAAATCACTTAATGAAATAAAAATTCTTATAATAAAACAGCTCACACATAATTTTATTGTCTCTGATCTCAGAAAATAGTACTCCTGTTGAAGAAGTCTTTTCTCCTGCATTCCTTTTCTGATGCTGTCATGGTTGACCAGAGATAATGAAAAAAGTATTTACCGTATTATATGCTCTCCATTAAGATAAAACCTTCCTGTTTGGGAAGTATTGAGCTTCATTGCGTTCAACTGCAATTCAGGACTGCACTTTTAAAACCCATCTTTGTTACCTACTTGGAAAAGCACATTCCTTGTTCTCTGCTTTTTATGTAACACTTGCACACAAGCTTTGGATTTTATTCTGAGAATTGATTTTTTTTTTAATACTCAAACCATTTATATCCCTGAGATAACACAAAAGTACTTCTACTGCTGTATTTTTTTCAGCAAAGCAAAGCTAATAAATGTGAAATCCTCTCTCCACACTCAAGATATCAAGGTAAGGCGGACACATTTGGAAAATTGCTCTAATATATCTGAAAATACAAAAATCAATAAGCTATAAAAGCTAAAAAGCTTCTTCTGTTTCCTGTTATAGCTCAGCACAGGTGGCCAGGTCAGTGAGAACAGTCCAAGGTTGCAAAAAAGTCGTTATACATCTAGTGTGCATGGTGAAGAATATAAGAAAACCCTATGCAAGTCTGAAGGCACTCTTGAGATAGAGAAGGGATCCAACAACGGCCTTCACATTCTTGCCCATTTGATCAGAGACGTGAAAGTGTGCTTGAGGGATTTAGCAGCCACAGCTGTAGTTCATGTCATCTTCATATGAACACAAGATAAATTCTTTAAGACTGATTTCTGGTTGTTGTTCTTGTGTCTTTTTGGGCAAAGGAACTTCCATCATTTTAAAATTTTCAATAGAATCAGAAATTAAGGGCATAAAGCTGCCTGAGCAAGTGATTTTTGGATTTTTTTAAATTAATGTATTTATTTCCAGAATAAAGATACAAACATTTTAGACTGTCTGCATTTTGAAAAACTAAATCAGAAGAAGAAAAATAAATAAGAAAAAATCCAAAGCACAAGACTTGAACTTTCTTTCTTCTCACTGAATAAAGATGTAAACCAACTTCCAGCAGAAGGGTACACTGTATCCTGGTGGCCTTTTCACAGGAGGAATCCAGGACTGCTACTATATTAACTTCACAGCCTGGAATTTGTAAAATTAGATCAAGAAGCTTTTTCAAAGTGTTTATTGGTGGGGGTGGGGCTGGATATATTGTTGTTGTTGTTGTTTACATATAAATAAATAAGAAATCAGAAGGTTGCCAAACATGATATTTTAACTGAGAACCATCAGTGAACATCAGCCAAAACTTTTTTCAATAAGATTCATATGGCATGTTAGAGGTCTGAACACAGAAAAAGGGACAAAGAATCATTGGGGTTTAGGCTGGTCTCTGAACTCTGCTGCTTCAGTTTCCCATGGTAGCCAGGGCACTGCTTCAATGTGTACCACCTATCATCACACTTCCCAAGAAATCTTGCATCCTACTAGGATTCAGACAGTAAAAGTTTTCCCCTGCATTTCCTCTTCATTCCCCTTCATCTCTCCTTTGTGACTCTCAAATGGAATGAGGATGAGAAAGTCGGGCACCACCTTGCATGTAAAATTTTTATTACTACTACACTGCAAGTTTATTCCATGGATTCTTTGAAAAAGTCCTCTAAAATTACCCAGTATTTACAGTTTGAGGGAATATGCATATGATAGAAAGCAAAGCAATCATTGATATTCTATTAAAGTAAACTCGTCTTTGTCAGAGCGCATGGAGCAATTTAAGCAGTTGCTGCTTGGAACCTGAAGGTGAGGAGTTATTATCAGGTACACCTTATGCTATTTATTATATCCTGAGAAAGTACAGTCCTGCTACTCTGTCTCGTACTTGCTCAGTGAAAATTCCCTCTCAGCTTTCAAATAATGGAAATAATTGTACTAATATTATATCAGATCATGAGATCTTTCTGCAATTATGGTGAGATATACATAAACCAGCACTTGACAGTGTTCGTTTTGAATGACAACACTGATAAAATGTCCATTTCCTGAGTTAAGGATTTAGAGAGCTAGGATACATCAATGAAAGACTTCAAAAACATATATATATTTCATATACTACCCTCAGATTCAGAGGCACAGGTTTTGAATAAAGCCTTCATAAGTCCAAATAATGTATTTTATTCTAACACTGAATAATGCAATAAATTTAAGGAAGCGTTGTCAAGCATAGGAACTTTGCCAAGGAAGTGATGGAAGTACCACCTCATGAGGTATTTAAAGGATATGTAACTATGGCACTTTGAGACATATTTTGATGGTACTGTGTTAGGTCAGTAGTGGCTGGGCTCAAAGAAACGGAAGGCTTTTTTCAGGCTAAATGTTTATGTGATTTAAGAATAAAAGAACACTAGAAACCTTAAATACTTAGGAATGGTATTTTGAAGGAATAAATAAGTAAAGCCATCAAAGTAGAACAAAACATGAGATGAAGTGGGGAAGAGAATAAAATACAACTTTGATATAGAGAAGAACAAATCCAATTATATACAGTAGTACTAATGCCAGAGTATTTAATTAAGGACAATGTTAGAAAAGGAAACACATAATGATCTAAGTATTGATACAATTAGCCGGGAAATCATCAGTAGAGTGAGGATTGGGGATTATGATATGAAAAATATCAAAGGTCCAACATGATTAGATCTCCAAATGTATTGAAAAACTTTTCTGTTTATCTGATCCATGGAGGCTTTATTTTTTTCTGGAAAACGATGCATTCTTTAATTGTTTTGAAGACAGTAAGACAAGATGGCCTCAGGAATTCTTCTCCAGTTCAGTAACTTCTCTTAAAATGCTGATTAAAATGGATTTAAACTGAGATGAAGAGACTAAATTTATAACACTATCCAAAATCCTTTATATTTATATCACTGAGTATATACTGTAGTCTGAGATATTGAGAATTCGCCTAGTCTTTTAAATCTGTGCAGACATTTCTGCTATGTCAGCTTTTCCTACCAGAGCCAGAAGTTTAATTTTAATATAGATTATAAAAAAAAGCCAGAAGAACTAAATCTATTACAAAATATATTTATGAAACATGAAGCCTGACATTACGGTGAATAAAATTTACAAGAGTCAAAGTGGACTTTTTAAAATTTATTTTTACAACAATGTAACCTTGGGTTTGGTTTGGTTTGGTTTTTTTAACTCGGTGTATGATGTTTAAATTGCCATTTTATAAATTATTTTAAGGTTTTAAAATTTTGGCAGAAAGTAAAACTATAGTATTTATTAATTCCAAAGTATATTTCAGAATTTGCAGTTACATATATATATATATATATATATATATATATATATATATGTATATGCTTTAAACACTTGCTGTTTTCTGAATACTCTTGTATCTACAATGTCACTATGCATTGTTTATGTTATATTTTTAATACTTTTTTGCAATTTAGTGTTTCTCAGCTCTATTAACATTCAACTTTTTGTTACAGTCTTGAAAATAAAGGTCAAATAAAGGTCAAGCTTATAAGAAAGGCCAAGAAATAGGCAAAAATTTGATTAAACTACATGAGTAACAGACAAGTAAATAACTCAATATTGACCCAGGCCTTTTAAGTGCCTATGGGAATATATTCTGGCAAGATATATAAAAGCAGATCACAGCCTCCATTTAAGCAATGATTCATTCCTAGACCTGTATTCAAAAGTATATGTACTGTCAGTCAATAGCTTTGAGAAACCTAAAATAAGGGATCTATGCCTTATTATATAATGCCTACTCTATATTCTGCAAAATACACTGTAAGTTACAGAATTTCTCACTTATTACTATCCTATTTTAAACAATTGAATGTCCTATTTTTATTATAGAAATCTCACATTAAAATGTTTGTTTTTATTTGTGTACTAAATTGTCCCTTGTAGCAGCTAAGCAAAGACAGCAGGAATTTGGTTCTACTCATTTAAAACATTTTTAAATGTTAACTAAAGAAAAAAACTGCACCTGTGTTTTTCACTGTGTTTTATGCTTTACAAAGGGGATTATGTTCAGGTTTTGCTTGTTTGCTTTTTCTGCTGCATTTTTCCTTGGAATCCTGTTATTTACTTTAATTTATTTTCAAGGAAGCCTTTGAAGAACAAAGTTTTTATATGGCAAAATGACATTACATTAGCTAGAAACCTGACCTGCATTTCCAGCATCCTTTAATTAAGAATATAAACACACAATCAATAAAGTTTTCTAGAAACTACACTTCTAGTTTCAGCCTCTGTCTTTAAAACTTTGTCTTCCTGTTACATCTGTATAATCTGTTTAGTAACTATAAAATGTATAATCATTCACACACTGGACAACCTGAAAGAAAACTGCTTTCTGGTATTCTAGATATGCCAAAATAATCCATTTGTAGTCCACTTGCACTGCTTCATTTTTTGGTCACAATAGGCTTTCCACAGGAAGATGGATTATTTATGCAGACAATATTACCAAAACACATTGGGGTTTTTTCTGCACTGCAATCTGAATTAAATAGCTTTTGGCCCAGCAGAACTGGTACAATATTTATGAACATCATACTTTACCTTACATAGAAGTGTTCCAAAAAGCAATTGGGTAGTTTGCATGCATTCTTTTAAACATAAGATCATTTTAAACTGGATAAACTAGTCTAACTTGGAACAAATTATCCAGTGGCAGTTACCAGTATGAAGCTCCTCCATTCTTGAACAGCATAGGCAGTTTGCTTGCACTGAAGTATTCCATACTATGTTTCTACTAAAAGCAATAATTTATCATCTTGATACATAAAGTACTTTTTCCAATTTAAAAGCTTTTTCTTTTTTTCTCTTGATGGCTTCTGCTTAGTAAAGGAAACTAAAATCATAAATAAGTCCGAGTATGTTGAAATACTACATATGCTTCTTAAATGTACTTTTAAAATCCCTCCTGATGCAAGAAAGCTATTAGAAAGCAATTGCCACAAAAGGGAAGAATTAGAAGGAATGAATTTGCAGTTCATTTCATGAAGAATAAGTATGATTTTTCATTACTTGTAATGAAATTTCCACTATAAGCTCAGTTTTTTAATCAGAAGTCCAAACATTAAAGTTGATGAATGCTCTTGAAAAATTCCTAGTCCAGAAAAATATTGGTAATCTTATTAAGAAAGTGAATTCTATTTTATATGTGCTATATTATTTGTAGTAGGTGGATAATTGAAAGATGATTTTTTAAAATTATTATTCTAGTATGAAGGTACTTCATAGAGTCAGGGTAAAAGCAAAATAACTAGAAAAAAATGTTCCACATATATCTTCACTGTGTATTTGTTTGTATTTTCTCATATGCAAACATTTCAAGTATATACATAAATTTTTCTTTTTACATGACTTGGAGAGTTTTTACTCAATTACCATCTTTGAAAAGAAACTCATTCTTGTGTAGAGAAGTGCCTACACAAAATGTCTTGGAGGACACATTTAAGCACTAAGATATTCTGAAATTACTATATAATCAGAGCTAGAATTTAGAATTCTTGACAGATTTCAGTTTCAGTGTTAACATAGTTGCCTAAGTTCCTCTGCAATTTTTCATGTGTAATGTATTTGGTTAGATTCAGCAATATTCTAACACCTTTTTTTTTTCCTACAAGAAACAATTTATTATGTAAGCAGCCTCATTATTGGCAATGTACTTCAGTGGAAGGGGCTATACAACAAAGGCTAAAGTATCAGCTATTACACTGTTATTCTCAAGAGAAAAATTCTGCTCTTAGCAGGAGATTTTGGTATCCATGGAGATGGGAGACCTTATATATATATAAGAAAAATGTCTTAACCCTGAATCTGGAAATTGTTCCGATTTATTTTTTTTTTCTGTCTTTATGTAAAAGCAGCACAGTAGTTTTGAAACAACTTTTAACATTGGTTACAAAGAAAAATATGTTACTAAAAGAAATAGACCTCTCAGGAAGGGCATGAAAACCAACGTGAAGTAATCAAATAAACCAGATTCAAATTCTTGCTTCCTTTATAAACAGCATTCTTGTTTCTAGGACTTCCAACCAAAGACATGTTCATCTCCCTATGATGCATTTAAATCACTATGAATCAAACCTTTTGGTCTTTTTTTGACCAAGACAGAAGGTTTCCGATCACAGTCTGAAGAAATCAGAAATAAAAATCTTTTACACATCTTTGACTTTTACCCTTGTTTACATTTACTGAGATTGCTAGCTAGGTTGAATGCATAAAAATAAAGTTGTCCAGTTTTCTTCAGTCAGAAATAAATCTAAAAATCTGAAGAACTGAAATGCTTCCATAATCTTTTATTTCTTTAAACAATGCATATGGAATTCTCACTAGTATAACGTGATGAGCAATAGGATTTTCTAAATGAATAGG
The DNA here is from genome assembly GCA_025920805.1 of Petroica traversi. Taxonomy (NCBI): domain Eukaryota; kingdom Metazoa; phylum Chordata; class Aves; order Passeriformes; family Petroicidae; genus Petroica; species Petroica traversi. The sequence goes on along the minus strand of JAHLSL010013306.1, from coordinate 954,439 downwards.
AAGGAAAGAATAGTATTTGATGACTAAGGTGAAAATATGTTCACAGACCAGTATCAACTGTGGTGACAATGGAAAAAGCAAATGGTTAGAAATAATAATTGTATGCATACATAGATCTCATATGCTAACAGTTAATTAGCAACAATGGAAATCTAAATTGTTAGATGGCTATTTACTATCTGGCAACACTTATTAGGCAAAATAAATTCATGATTTATCTTAGTACTTTCGAATTCAGCAGGAATGATCAGGCATTGTTTAAAAGCTGATGATCACAGAAACCAGAACAATATCAGCAACTTTTCCAATCAATACTTTTCCTTGTTAAATGAGCAAGTAAACAAAGCACAGTAATGCATTCCATGGCTGGTGGGATTGATTCCTCTTGGCCATTGGTCTGTTCTTCATTATGTTGAAGCTGCAGCAAATAGTTTGTGAATTTTTGCAAAGTCAGATGTACAATTAAAACTTCTCAACCTTTCTTGTGCTTTATGTGTTTGCCTCTGAGCCACAGTGTTCTCATAAGATCACCACACAAAGGAAAATTTGAAGGGCAAAAAGAAATAATAATAATACTGGAAAATAATAATAATACGGGAAAACAGATCTTTTAAGAAGGAAAAGAATGAATGAGCTCCAAGTAGGTCTGTGATGAAGTAATAAGTTAACATTGAATGATCACGTGAAGTACTCAAATATATAAAAAATGACACCTTTATGGTGTATTTTAAGTACCTTTTAGAAGCCAAGATTGGAGTAACATGAATTGGGTCACATAAATCTGCAGCCCAAATTCCAGAACGAAACAACCATCAGAAAGTAAGAAGGGGTCAGCAAGGAGGTGAGAGAATTGAATCTGGTCTGTACAATTGTATTTGTAAATTACGAGTAAAATCATGAACTAGATTTGGCAAGATAGCAAACTTTTTTCAGAATCTTTAAAGACAAGAACAAACCAGATCAATTTATAGGCATGTAGATAACGGCTTCCCCCCCCCCCCTGCCCCGTCCCCCCCCCCCCCCCCCCCCCCGTTATTTTGTTTTTGTTATGTTTTGAAATCTTTTGCTTTTTGGGTTACTTAGGGTTTTGGGGGGGCTTTTGTTTGTGTCTTTGGTTTCAATTTTTAACAAGACTGAAGGATGTAACAGGAAAAGAATCTTTATGTACCCATGGATTCATGTGATTTTTTTACTAGACAAAAATTGTCCTTAATGAAGTTATACAATAAGGCAAAGAACTTATTTCAGTCAAAGTCAGTGATTTACAGTGCAACTGTATTACAACTCTATAATAAAGGAGAATCATCTACTTTTTCAGCTACTTAACAGTAGGGTAGATGATCCTGAGGGACACATTATTTCCTATTAACAGATCTTCACTTCTACTCTCACTTGTGAGAACTTGAAAAACTGAAATTCAATTAATAAAGACTGAAAAAAAAAAGAATTTATAAATTAGACTTAACACTGCCATTTAATAGCTTGCTTAGGAAAGAAAGACATGTATTTTTAAATGAGACTAAAAAGATCATGCTTAATAACTATACTGAATCAATTATGTATTAATAGAGAACCATAGAATTATTAATGCTGGAAAATGCTCTAAGATCATGATGTCCAACTGTTAACCCAACACCACCATGTTCTCCACTACACCAATCCATCCACTCACCTATTTAGAACACTTGTGAACAAATGTATCACGACTATAGAATTTAGAAAATAAATTTTCTAAAATAGTACTCAAATTCCTCCAGAGACTGATAATACAGATAAAAAAGTAAAAAAACCTCATTTTTTAGTTTTGACATCTTCCAAACACCAAGAAGGAGCCGTTCAGCTTGACTTTCTACAGAAAGTTTTGGTTCTATTTGCCCTTTTAAAATAAATCTTAGGAGGCAGAGAAGCACGGTTATTAATTAACTGTAATATAGCTGTTGCTAAAATTATGAACTGAAGTATCTTTTATGAAGGTTTGATTTGCCTTTTTTTTATACATATATTTTTTATAGTCTTACAATGTGTAATATACAATCAGCCTGGGGAATGAAAAAAATCATATGCAGCATTACAGCATCTCTCAGTGTAAGCACCGTTTGTGCAGTTTACTGGGTTGTGTAAAAATTTCAGTGATCTATGTGACAATAGCATGAGTACAGGACAGTAATTTTGAAATTGTTAATTCTACCCCTGGACAATGTTATAAAGCAAACAATGCCTTTTTTTTTCCTCCATGCAAGAAAATCACCTGTGTATATTCTATTTCAAAACAGAAAGAGTTGTCTGAACATTTTGATCGATTACTTGGCTATGAAACTTTAGAAGTATGGTGTAGCTTTTGCAGTTTATAATAGAAAAATCATATTCTGTCTTCAATCTGGATGGCAGAAAATAACTTACCATCTTGATGAACCATTCCTATGGTAGTATTTGAACAGTAATAATCATTTTCATGATGCATGCATCTTCATTTTCTTTTGAAATTATACCGTTTCCTGGGTAAAATCACAAGTAAACATGTTTATTCAAGGCCTATCAGTCCGACAGTCAGCTCACACAGTGGAATATTAGTTTTCAATGTTACTGAAATCTATGCATTTCCTCAATATACAAAACATATGGATGAAAAAAAAATTCTGAAGACCAATATATTCCATACTCCACTCTGAAAAGACAATCACTGAGACACAGTGGAATTTTTTACTCCAAACACCTTTCAGAAATATAAAACGTAAGTCTTATGTAGGGTTATCTAGCATACAGTGAATTACAGAGACCATTTGAAAACCCTTAGTTTAGAAAAACAAACACTTTGAACTATGGATGATATTCATACATACATGTATGAATGCTCTGATCTTATTTTCAGTGTCTTTGGACTGAAAAAGACAACGGATTATTTTATTAAATTAAGAGAGAAATCATGTAACATTTCTACAGATTACATAGCCTGGCCTGTAAGACACTTTCACTTGTTCATAATTTTAAATCTGTCTGCATTCAGGCTGATTTTAGTAGCTTCACTCATATTTATTTTTCTGCACCTTGTATTTACCTCTTCCAAACATGATAATATTGTACAACAAAAACTTCAGTCTATCCAAAAAAGAGTCAACCAGAGTAAGAAACTTGTAGGGGGATGAGGTTCATAAACCAGGCAGAAACACAATTTCATGTGGTGGTTTGAGTTTGCCGGTCCAAGTTTCTGGCCAAATGCCAGCACACTTACCAGAATTTATTCAATTTTGTTTTGAGTTAAAGGTTGGCAGGAGGCAAAGCAGGTTCAAACTTTAAAAAATATAAAGAAAAGTTTATTAACAGAACTATTAAAAAAAAGTAATCCAAGAACCTGAACAAAACCCTCAGAATGTCCTTCCCCCCACCTCTATCTCTTCTTCACTAACAGCAATAAGACAACACTTCAACCTTAAGTCCGTTTACTACTTCTAAAATAATCTTTTCTCAGTTCATTTAGGAAGAGAAGTTTTCTCTTGTTTGTACCATGGACTTCTCTGTAAGAAAATACAGTGGTTTATGGTCCCAGCCTCACAACCAGCATCCACCTAGGTGGAAAATCTGCTTGATGTGGAAGATCCCTCCCACCCTAATAGCTTTCCTACAGCTACTATAGTGGGCTATGGCAGTCCTCTCATCTTTTTAAGGCTGAGAGATTCTACTACAGCAGCAAAAAAAAATCTTCTCATTCTATTATTGGCAACGTAAGTCCTCTTTACCATCCCTGGGGTCAACAGCTTCTTCTCTATTTCTGCTCATCATCAGCCTGCAATTACTTCAGTATCTACTTATCTCTACACAGGTGCCTTGGCTCAAGGCTGTAGAAAGAAAAATCACACCCCCCCTTTCGACCATTTCCGCATATATTACAGGGAATATTTTAGCTTAGTCCCAGCCATGGCTTCACAAAAGCATTTTAAGCTTTCACACTGAGACACTCCTCATGCTCCTGCCTCTAGGTGTCGGCTCTCCTTCTCTCACTGACTTTAGAATCTCTATGCTGTATTTTTATACGTGTCTTCATTCTTTCTCTCTCTGTGCAGGGGAAGAATGGATGTTGCAAGTTTCATCTGGGCACGGAGACGGTTAATCTCTGCGATGGTTACGTGGTCTCTGCCGCGCACTGTTTGAGTGTAGAATTTCAGCATCAGCGCTAAAGAACAGGAGCGTGTCTGCGCTGCCATCCGTCCGAGCCGTGTCTGAACCGCAGGGGCCCGCGGAGCCGGCCCGGCCCGGCCT